>PGFX01004036.1:0-10152 GCA_003612995.1 Prototheca bovis | reverse complement strand
GGGGTGGGGGGGGGGGGGGGCGGTCGCGCGCGGCGCCCCGCGCAGCGATCGCCGTCGCAGGGCGCGCGCGCGCGGACCGCCGGAGGGGGGGGACGGGCGCGATGGGCGGCCGATCTGAGGCCCGCGCGAGGCGAAATCGAGGTGTGCGACCGCGGGTGCGACTCGACCGCCTTTTGCTCGTCGGATCGCGGGTGCAGAGCCCGAAAACCGCTCGCCTCGCGGCCCTCGTCCAGCCGCCGTCGAGCGGCCGCCGCGGGCGCCATGTCGCAACGCGACCGCGACCGTATGCGGCGTCTGGAGAAGGAGCGCAACGAGGCGCGCGCGCGCTTCGAGGAGGCCAAGCGCCGCAACGAGGAGGGACCTGGACTGTCGCTGCGGACCTTTGGCGCCGCGAGCTCAGAGGTGCGCGGGGAAAGCAAGGAAGGGAGGGAGGAGGGGGAATGGGGGAGGGGGCGGGAGGGAGAGGAAAGGGCTGGGGAGGGGATGGCTGCGGCGCGTCGGCGCTGCGGCCGTTTCGCTCGGTCTCGCGCGTCGTTCTCCGCGTCGTCCCGCGTCCATCATCCCCTTTCGTCGCTTCTTCCGTCGCCCCTCCGCAGGCGGCGGAGGCACAGTTTCGCGCCGAGACGATCGGGCTGGTGACCCGCGAGGAGTACGCGAGCAAGCAGGCGTCGCTGGACGAGCGTGCGGCGGCGGGTCGCAAGCGGCAGGCTGCCGAGGCCGTCGCCGCCGAGGCGGAGCGCGTGCGCGCCGCGGCCGACAAGGTCAAGCGCGCGCGTGCGGCCGAACGCGCCAAGCTCTCCTTTGGCGGCGCGGACGACGAGGACGAGGACGAGGAGGGGGCGGGCGAGGACGACGGCGGAGGCGCGGGCGGGGCCGCCGTCGCCCCGCCGCGCCCCGGAGGTCTGTTGGCCGGCCTCGGCAAGGCTCCCGTGCTGGGCCTCGCGCTGCGCGCCGCGTCGGGGGGCGCCGCGGGCGCCGGAAGCGGCGGCGTCGGCGGGGAGGGGTCGGGCGCTACGGGCGCTGGTAGCACCGGTGGCGGCGGCGGCGGCGGCGGGGAGGAGTCTGGCGCGGCCGGTGGAGTGGAGCCCGGCGGGCGGGGCTCTGGCGAGGGCGGAGCCGGCGCGGTGGTCGTCCCCCGCGCTCCCGCTTCGAAGCCACTTTTGAAGGTGGGCAAAGACCCGACGGTCCGTTCGGATTTCCTCCCGGACCGGGAGCGCGAGGTCCGGGAGGCCGTGGCGCGGGAGCGGCTGGCCAAGGAGTGGGCCGAGCGGCAGGAGGCGCTCAAGGCGGAGCCTTTGGAGATCTCGTACAGCTTTTGGAACGGCACCGGCCACCGTCGCGCGACGACGGTCAAGAAGGGCGACACGGTGGGCAAGTTTCTGGCCAAGGCGCTCGAGGAGATGCGGCCGCGGTTCCGCGAGCTGCGGGCCGTGGACGCCGGCGACCTCATGTACGTGAAGGAGGACGTCATCCTCCCCGACTCGATGACCTTTTACGAGCTCATCGCCGCCCGCGCGCAGGGCCGGTCCGGACCGCTCTTCACCTTTGACCTCCGCGAGCACGTGACCATCCGCTTCGACCCCCGGCAGCGGTCGCAGGACTCGCACGCGGGCAAGGTCGTCGAGCGACACTGGTACGCGAAGAACAAACACATCTTCCCCGTCAACAAGTGGGAAAACTTCGATCCGGAAAAGCACATCCCAAAGGACGACAACTGACGAAGCCGTGGGCGGAAGAGGCAGGGAGCAAAAGGAACATCGGGGAGGGGGGAGCAGAAAAAGGCAACGTTTTCCTCTCGCAGCCGCCGATCTCACCACCTCAGCGCCCCCATGCCCTTGTTTTCCCTTCCCGTCGACCACGCCGCCCCCGTGCCTCTGTTTTTTTCCCCCATCGACCACCCCCTCCTTCATGCCCTTTTTTCCCCTCTCGTCACCGCATCCGCCCCCCCCCCCATGCCCTCTTCCTCCTTTCGCCGACCACCTCCCCCCCCCCCCATACCCTTTTTCCTTCTTCCGTCGACGTTGCCGCCTTCGCCCCCCGTCGCTCGTCCTCTCGATCCCCGTTTCATTGCCGGCGCTCCGCCGCCCATCGTCCCGCCCCACGCTCGGGAGCCAAAGGACGCGTGCCAACTGCACGAGTCCCGTTCGCACACTCCCCCCCTTTGCTTTTCCCGGCCGCCCCCGTTCCTGGCTCCCGAATCACCGCTTGGCGCTTGTGACCCGCCTTCCTGACGACCCCGTTCCTTTCCGCGCGACCTGGGGAGCTCTTGTGGGCCGGAAACGGAGGGGCACGAAAACGCTCTGCACGCAGTATTTTGGGATCGCAGAGGCTTCCGCCGATCGCGGAGGGGAGCGGGGCGCCGGCGGAAGGGACGCGCAGGACGATAACAGAGAGGAGCCGCGTCGGGGGGAAGGGGGGGCGACGTTGCCCGCGATTGGTGGGGGGGAGGGGGGGGGGCAAGGAATGGCAATCGGAGAGCGGGGGAGGGTGGTACGCGGCCGCTGGGGCGCAACGGCGACCAAAGGGGAGCGTGGGCGTGGGAGGACATTTCCGACGCGTGCGGCAAGCCGGGAGACGAACGCGCGCTGGTCGCGGCAGGCGTGCGAGAAGACGCCGGTGGTGGGGCGCGAAAGGGCAGAGAGGGCGCGGAGACCGATGGAGGGACGGAAAAGCCGAGGGCTAGAACGGGGGGCGAAGGCGCACGGCGCACCGAGCGGGTCGAGGAGGCGGAAGCGGAAGGGCGCGGCGAAGACCGGTGGCGAGAAGAGGCAAGAGGCTTCGGGGCTACGGAGCTGGCGGGAAGCAGCAAGTGGCTTCGGGGCTATGGAGCTGGCGGGAAGCGGCAAGAGGCCTCGGGGGAGAAAAAAAAAGAAAAAAAGAGAAAAAAAAGAAAAAAGAGCAGTCAGTCGGACGGGCAGGGGGCAGGGAAGCTGGAAGATCTAAAGATCAAACGGTAAAAGATCGGCGCCTGCGAAACCCGAGTCGCCGGCGTCGCGATCAAGGGATGAAACGGTGGAGGGACGGGAGGAGGTGGGGGATTGACGGGTTGGGGGTTGGGGGGGGGGGATGGGAGGATAAGGCTGCAGAGAGAGCTCTACTGGTTGGCTCTACTGGATGGAGAAGAACGTCGGGGGTAAAAAAAAAAAACGGACGGTGCGAACAGCCGCCGTCGGTGCACGGCGGCTTTCCACCGGCCACCAGCGGCAGGATTCCTGTGAGGAACGCGCCACCCCCGGAGGTGCCCCCGGAGGGGGGAGGAGAAATCGGAAAAAAACGTTCCGGAAAAGGTTTGGTGGAAGGGGAGGAGGGGGGGGGTGCGAAAAGGGCGGCGACGGCAAAGCATTGTCGCCGCTCCGTCTAAGAGGCAGCGGGTGCCGAAGGGAGGGACGGGAGGCGGATGCGCGGGGCGCGTGCTTTGGCGCTGCGTCCGCGAGGCAGAGGCGTTTGCTAAAGGGCTCTCCACGGCAGCGCTGGCGTCTGCGGCGTCACTTGGCGCTGAAGGCGACGCGGCTCTTCTTGTTTCTGCGCTCGCGGAGCTGGGGCATGTGCCCTCGCCAGATGAGCTCCATGGTAAGCGAGCCCTTGTTGACGCCGCCCATGGGCCAGGTGCCCGCGAGCCGGCCGCGGTCGATGACCTCGCGGAGCGAGACGAGCACGCGGCCCTTGAAGACGTCTTTGAGGAGGAAGCGCTCGCGGAAGAGCTCCACCTCGACGGTCAGGTCCGAGTCGAGCTCGTCGCCCTGGATGAGAAACTCCATGCGCTGGTCCAGCACCGGCGACGTGCGGCTCACCAGACGCATGCCGTTCGCCTGCGTCTTCTTCACCTGCGAACCGACGGTCACGCGACACACCCTGGAGAGGAAAACAAAGGGGAAACGGAGGGAGAGGTGAGAAGAGCGCGCGGCTGGGCGTCGAGATGCGCGGGGTAGAGGGCAAGAAGCGCTCGAGGCCGCAGCAGACGCGCGCTTCGCTCCCGGCGCTCCCTTCCGGGGTGGAAGGCGAAGAGCGGCACGGGAAAGCATAGCGAAAGCTGTTGGAGCGCGAGGAGAGGCTGCGAGACGACCGCGGTGGCAAGCACACGCGCCCCGCCACGCTCTTCTTTTTTTTCCGCTTCCCGTTTCCTCCAGCTTCCGAAAAACTTCCCCGCTGCTCTTCTCCTCTCCTCTTTTCTTTCCTCCCCTCCTCTCCTCCGCTCGCCTCTCTTGCTCCCCCCCCCCTCCCCCCTCCCCCCTCCCATCTCTCCTCTCCTCCCCTCCCATCCTCCATCTCCCTGCGCACATGTCGTTGACAAACCCCTCGAGCTGGTTGGCCTTGAGGTCGTCGGCGCGGTCCAGCTTGACCTGCAGCACGCCCCCGCGGAAGATGTTGCGCAGCATCGAGTTGCGCGGCAGCATCCGCCCGGGCGTGCGGTCGGCCTCGTCCGTGATCTCGCGCAGGTCGCGCATGTCGAAGCGCGTGTAGGCCAGCCGCAGCTGGAGCCGCACGGCGTCCCCCGACTTGGCGCCGAAGATGCGCGCCAGGTGGTCCGTCTTCTCCTGCGCCATGCGCCCCAGCGACTCGAGGCCGCCCTTCTCCTTGGCCGCGCCTGGCGGCAGCGCCGCGCGGTGCAGCGCCGAGCGCAGCGCCTCCTCGGCGTCCGCAGAAAACTTGCGCGCAAAATCGTCAGACAGAACCTTGTGCTTGCGGCTCTGCGGGACCTCGATCCAAAAGTCCACGCCGTGCATCGCCGCCTCGGCGCGGCGGATCGGGTCCGGCTCGGGAGGGCGCTCCGGGGCCGAGGGCTCCTGCGACGGGCGGAAGAGGTCGCGGAACGTGCGCCCGTTCGGAACCGTCTTGGACAGCGCCCACGGGACCTCGTTCAGCGAGGCGCGCGCCTCCTTCCACCACGTCTTGGCCGCCTTCCAGTCGATCCCGTCGCGGCTCCCGAGCCGCGCGAACGAGCGGGTGCGCGACCGACCCGTGCGCCCCGCGTCGGAAAGCCCGGCCGAGCTCGAGACCGACGCGGCCGAACGCCCGACCCCGCCGGCAGCCGACGCGCCGCGCGGAACCTCCGTCGGCGCGTACGCAGCCTCCTCGCGGATGCTGCCCAGCCTCCCGCTGGGCGGCGCGGCGGGTGCCGAGGCGGGCAGGGCGTCGGCGGCGAACGAAACGCTCGGTCCCGCCGAGCGCAGCGACGCGAACGGCGAGAGGCGCGGAGCGGGCGCAGGAGGAGGAGCGGCGCGCTGAGACGCCGCTTGCCCCGCATCGCCAGCCGCCCCCCCGCCACGCGGCAGGAAGAGCGCCCCCTCCCCGCCGGCCATCACGACGGGCAGCACGCCGGGGGGGAGCGGAGACGACGCCGAGCGCTCGGAGCGACCGCGCTCGGGCGGCGCGGGCTCGCCCGGAGGAAGAGACGCGCCATCCGCGACGACGGCGGCCTCGCCAGAGGTAAGAGCGGCCTTGCTCGTTGGCGGTGCCTCGCCGCCCCGGCCCGGCCGCGCAGCGCGGCCCTGCGAGGTCGCGCGGGCGGCGGGCGGGCGCTGGCCTCTGCGCTCCCCCATGAGCGGCGAGGCGGAAGCGACCACGCTGCCGCCGATAGCCGCGACCTCGCCGCTGGACGCCGCAGAGTCGCGCGTGCTGCTGCTCGAGAGCTTGATGGGCACGGGGCGCGGCCTGGGACGACGGGGCGACGACGGCGCCGCGCCTGGGCCGGGCGCCGCGCGCTCGCCACCCCAGGCGTCGGACCGGGAAGCCGAGTGGGCGTTGGGGAGGTGCGAGCCGACGCCCCGCGCGGCGACGGAGGTTCCGAGGGCGGCCACCGGGGCGTTGGACGATCCCGCGGTGCGCGCGCGGCCGTTCGCACCGCCCGTGGAGGCGGCCGCGCCGAGGCCCGCGCCCGCGCTCAAGCCCGCGCCGGGGCCAAAGCCGGCCGCCGCCCCGGCCGCGCCGCCCCCGCGGCCGGCTCCGGCTCCGGCGCCCGCTCCGCCTCGGCCGTTCGTAAAGGCAAAGGCGAACGGCGAGCGCATCTCTCCGCTCGAGGCCGAGGGCGTGGACGCGCTGGGCGCGCCGCGGGCCGAGAGGTTGGCCCTGCCCGTGACCTCGTCGGCGGTGAGCGCCTCGATGAGCGGCGCGAGCGGCACCTCGACGCGTCCGATCTCCTCGCTACGCATGATGTCCTGCTCGAGCATGACGAGCCGCAGAGCCTGCACGGTGGGGTCGATGACGCTGAGGTGGAACGTCTCGTTCCAGACGGGGTCTGCCGTCCTGGAGCGCACCGAGGTGTTAAAGACCTCCTTGTCGCGCACCGAGAGCGCCACGTATGGGTCCGCCCACCCGAGGATGTCCATGCGCGGGACGCGGTGCGCGCGCAGCACGGTGACGGAGAGTACGCCGCGCGGGAGGTCGTTGGCGGGCTGCACGGAGAGGCCGTTGGCCCACTCCTCGGGGAGCAGCGGGATCTCCATGCCCTCTGGGTAGGTCATCGGGGCCAGCACGGTCGAGTTGATGAACGAGGAGACCATGGCCTCGAGGCCCGGGAGGAACATGGGATTGATGCCCAGACTCGCGACGCGGTACGTGAACCGCGGCGCGCGCAGCAGGCTGACCTTGACGGCCCCGACGACGGGCACGTCGTTCATCAGCGGCCGCAGCTCGGCGCGAATCGTGCCGTCCACCACCAGGTCGCTGATCTGCGCGCCGATGCGCAGAAAGTGAGCCACAAACCACATCAGGCCACGCGGACCGGGCGTCTCCTCCGTGACCGCCGATTCTTCCTCGGCCGACATCGGCGTGAAGCCTCCCGCCGCGGCGGCGCCCGCGCGCCGCGCGCCCGGCGAGGTCGGCGTCGGGGGGGAGGGGGAGCGCCCGACGGGAGCCGCGCCCGGCGGCCCGGCGGTCGCGCCGGCGTCGCGACGCCTCGAGGGCGCGGAGGGCGCTCCCGCGACGCCGTTGGGCGTCGCGGTCCGCGCGGGCGAGGCGCCGCCCGGGGTGGCGCCCCTCGAGCGCGGTGGGGAGGCGCCGCCCGGGGTCGGGGCGGGCGAGGCGCTCCCCCCGCGGTCCTGGTCCCTGGGCTTGGTCTTCTTGCGGGTCGTCTCTCCGAGCGGCATGATGGTCAGGAGCGTGGAGAGCTTGCTTCTCCAGGAAAACTCAAAGTCCATGACGACGCGGTCGTCGTCGGGGAGCATCTGGTGCACGTGCACGCCGTTGACGACGGGCGTGACGACGCCCAGGTCGACGGCCTTGATGCGGATGGCGAGGCCGGAGAGCCAGGGCGGCTTCCAAAAGGTCGTCTCGCGCATCAGCTTGCCGAGGCCGTTCTCGTCCGTTGCCCAGGCCGCGCCGGCCACGCGCACGTAGGGCCACAGCGCCTTGGTGACCTCGTTGATCCAGGGCGCGCCGTAGGCCTCTGGCGACGACAGCCAGACGGGCAGCTCGCCGCCGAACAGGCGGCGCAGCGCCGCGGGGGACGACTCGCGCGTCAGCTTGGTGCTCTGCTCGAGCACCAGATCTCGGTACCGGTCCCACAGCGACATCGCCACGATCACGGCCACCGTCGCGGCGCCCAGCGCAAAGGCCAGCAGCGCCAGCGTCAGGGGCGAGCGCCCCGGGGCCCGGCGCGCCTCCGCCCCGGAGCCCGCCGCCAACTCCGCCGCGACGGCCCGCGCGACCTCGCGCAGCAGCTCGGGAGAGTCGACCGAGCACGACGGCAGCGGGGGCGGCGCGGCGGGCGACGGCCCGCCGCGCCACAGCCACGGCGCCATAGTTGGGAACGCCCTGGGGAACGGGGGGAGGGGGGCGGAGGAACGGGGCGAGGGTCGGGAGAGCGGACGGGGCGGGGCGAGAGCGAGAAGAAGAAGAGGATGCGGCGGTCGAGGGGAGGAGGAGGAAGAGCGGAAAGGGGGAGGGCGCGGAGAGGGCCCCGGCAGGGGTGGCCGCGGGTCGCGCGGAGCGCGGCGGCGGCCGGGGGCGGCCCCGGGACGCGAAGGGAGCGCAGGGGGGATGCCTCGCGACGGCGAGGTCGAGCGGGTCGACGCGCCGACAGCGCAGGCCCCCGTCCGGCGCTCTCGGCTCCCCTTCCCCGCCCCCTCTCCCCCCCCCCCACGCTCGGTTGCCCCTCCGGCGCCCTCCGCACCGCACGTGCTTTCTGCCCCCCCGCCTTCCCTCGGGACCTGCCACGCAGCTCCCCCTCGGTCGCGGGCCTCTCGGAAGCCCCCCGCGCAAAGCGGAGGCCTTTGCAGACGTTCCAGAACGGAGACAGAAGCTCGGATCGCGCATGCGAACATGCCAACCTCGCCATCGCAGCTCCAGCGGCGAGAGGGCAACCAACGCGCGCCTCGCGCGGCTCGCGTCGCGCGGCGCGGCGTGGCCGTCGCCGCGCGCCACGCTCCGGCCGTCGGCGGGCGCGGGCCGCGCCGGGGCGCCGTCGCGTCGCGCGGGCGGGCGATCCGCCGACGCCGGCATCGCGACCGCAAACCGAAACTGATCGCGGAAAGGAGAGGCCGCGCGACGCCGCGAGCGCACCGTCGGGAACGTCCGCGCAGCGTCAGCGTCGGGCGAAACGGACGGGAGCGGCAGAGGTGGGGGGGGGGCGGGCGAAGCGACGGAAGACGTCGCGCTCGCTCGCGCCCGCACGGCCGCCCGAGACGCCGCGAAGCTCGGCATGCACTCTGAAACCCTGCGAGACCCGGCGAGTACCTCGAAACCTTTGTTCGCCCTCCAACGCGGCGCAAACGCGCGCGCGCGCGCGCGCCCCCCCCCGCTCCCTTTCCACCCTCGCGCCCCATCTCCCACCCCGGGCCCGTCGCTCCCCGCGTGTCGCCCCCTCTCCTTTCTCCTCGCTCCCCCGCCTCTCCCTTTCTCAGCTGCACCGTGCGCGCGCTGGCGTCGGATGCGACGATGGCAGGCCACATGCTCCAAGAAATGGGGTCAAAGCGGGGCGACACGCGAGGTGAAGGCGAGAGATCTTGGGCATGCCGGCAGCTTGCCGCCTCGGCTCCGTGCGGGCGGCTGCGTCTTCGCCGGCGCTCGACGCGACCTCCCCGGACCGCACCCACCACCATCCGCTGCCCGGTGCCGCCACGGCAGATGCAGCAGCGGGACAAGCCGGGTCTGGTCGAGCCGGAACGCCGCTCTCTCGGCTTGCCGGGCGCTCGGGCGGCCGGAGGCTGCAGGGTGCGCCGGGCGCCGGGCGGTCCGGCCAGGGGACGCGGGAAGAGCGGCCGCGAAGGGAAGAGGTCGCGCGCCGCGGCGTGCGCCAAACTCGCCTCTACACGCACTCGATCATCCGAGCTGTCTGCGACGTTGGCTCGAGTGCCGACCGAGGGCGGTCCGCCGCCCCAGCGGACGAGGCTGGGGGTGGATCGATCGCGGGCGGCCGTCGCAGTTGCGCCGCCGCGCCGCCTCCACTCGACGCGCCAAGCGCTCGGAGGGAGGAGCCCTTTTCGCTCGGACACGGCGCGAATCCAGAGCGAATGGATTCCGATCGTCATCTCGTTGCGACCATGCCACCGTCTCGCGACTCTCCTGTCCTCGCAGACTGCAGAGGCCGTCGTTCGGCCGGTCTGCGGCCGAGCGTACAGGTGAGTCCCCCATTCGTTGCGCGTCGGGATCGCCCCGCGTGCGCCAGGTGTCGCGCTCGACGCGTCGCGGCCTCTGCTCAAAGAAACGTTCGCGGTCTCTTTCCGGAGTGCTCCGTCTGCCCGATGGCGTGTCGGTGCCCACCGAGGGCGCTTTCGTGCTCGGTACCGACTCCGGGGCCAAGAACGTGGCCACGTGCAGCAACAGCAACGGCGCGATCTGCAAGCTGTCCGCAGCGCGGCTCCGTCAGGACGCACTGCGCTACGAGACGAGACGAGGCGCGCCCGGGTCGCGCCGGAGCGCCGTCTCCTCTCCGCGGTGCCCGACCCCGACCTGCCGCCGCGGAGGGGCAGGGACGCGGAGAGGGCGGAGGCGGCGGTGCGGGCGGCGGCGCGGGCCAGGCGAGAGGGGGGGGGGGGGGGGGGGGGGGGGGGGGGGGGGGTGGGGGGGGGGGGGGGGGGGGGGGGGGGGGGGGGGAAGGAATGGCAATCGGAGAGCGGGGGAGGGTGGTACGCGGCCGCTGGGGCGCAACGGCGACCAAAGGGGAGCGTGGGCGTGGGAGGACATTTCCGACGCGTGCGGCAAGCCGGGAGACGA
>PGFX01004035.1:0-10157 GCA_003612995.1 Prototheca bovis | reverse complement strand
GGGGCGAACGGCGGGGGTCAACGGCGGGCGCCCGAACGGAGGGGGGGCAGGAGACGAGGCGGCGGGATGGGCGGCAGGCAAGCGCGACGTCGTGGCGCGGCGCAAAGGCGCGTCCCGGCTGCGGCCCGCATCGGACGGCCTCGGACGGGAGACGCGCACGGCACGTCTCCCGTCCGAGGCTACCAAGGCCGCCTCTCGTCCCCCGACCGCGCCACCGGCAGCGGTTCTCGCCGCCGCCGTGCCCCCCGGCCGCGCCACCGCCGCCGCTTTCTGCCGCCCCTGCCGCGCATCGCCGCCGCCCCCTCCTCTCACCTTGGGGCAGCTCCACGTGAGCTTGGGGACCACCCGGCCGCCCAGCGACCGGATCGCCTCCTCGATGCGAGCGACGAGCTCGGGAAACGGGGCGCACGAGTCCTCCTCCTCGTCCTCGTCCTCGTCCTCCTCGCCGTCCTCCTCCTCGCTGCTCCAATCGTCGTCGCCCAGCTCGCGCTTGCGGGACCCAAACTGCGGCGGGGGCAAGGGACGCGGCGAGGGCGGTCGAAACGTCGCCCGGATCTTCGCGAGCGCCGCACGAGCGGCCTCGAGAGGCTCTCCGCCCGGCGCAAAAGCCGCAGAGCGCCGACCGGGCGGACCCTGCCCCCGGCCGCCCCGCCGAGCGAGCCCGGGCGCTCCCGGCCGCCGCGCGCGGGCGCGCGGGCGCTTCGAGACGCCGCCGCCCGGAAGGCGCGTTGCCCCGCCGTCGAGGCCGCGGACGCACCGCGCGATTGCCGCCAGCGGCCGCGACGCCGTCCGAGACCAGCCAGCGAACAAACTCGTCGTCCAGCTCGATGACGACGGTGCGGAACGTGTGCGCGCTGCAGCGGGGGTACCACTCCGCAATGCTCGTCGCGAGCAGGTCGCGCACGGCCGCGGGCGGCGCTTCGCTCTCGGCGGTGACCATCGCGCCCTCGCCCGCGGGGGGTATTCGTCGATCAAAACGTTAAAAGAAAGCAAATCTCGGGCAGAGAGGGGCGTGGGGGGGAGGGGGGGGGGGGGGGCGCGTCACTTTTTGCGGCGCGTCGTCTTGCGCGAGGAGGGGGTCGCCTCCTCGGCGGGCGCGCGCGCGCCGCGGCCGCGCGCGCTCGAGGAGACCTCGCCGGCGTCCGCCGCGCCCAGGCGCCGCCCGCTCCGCGTCGTCATGCTGTGCATCGAGGCGCTGCTCTGCGCCGGGCCGGCCGGAGAGCTCGGCGGCTCGGGCTCCTCCGCAGTCTCCTTTTCCGGCTCCTTCTCGGGCTCGGCCTGCTTGGCCGCCTTCCTGGAGCCCCGCTTGGGCGCCCGCTTGGTCGCCTTGACGCCGGCCACCTCGGCCGCCTCCTCGGCGACCTTTTCCGCGGCCTCCTCCACGGCCTCCTCCGCGGCCTTTTCCACGGCCTTTTCCACGGCCTCCTCGGCGACCTCTTCGAGCGCCTTTTTTGCGGCCTCCTCGGCGGCCTCCTCGACGGCCTCACCCACGGCCTCCTCGGCGGCCGCCTGGACCGCCTCCTGCACGGCCTCTTCGACGGCCTCCTGCAGCACCTCGTGCGCCACCTCCTCGGCGATGCCCTGCAGCACCTCTTGCGCCGCCTCCTCACGCGCCGCGGCGACCGCCTTGGACTTGGAGGCGCGCGAGCTGCGCGTCGCCTTGGGCTTGGACGGGCTCGCGGCCGCGCGGGATGACGTGCGGCTGCGCGGGAGGGAGGAGGGAGAGGGGAGGCACGTGGGAGGGAAGGGGGCAGCGATCGCCGCCACCCGGCGACGGAGGCGCACGTCGCTCCATCGTCGCCGGCCGACCCCCCCTCGTTCAAAGCAGCCTGGCGTCCCGTCGCATCGCCCGTCGCCGCCGAGCCTCCCCCGTCCGCTTCCGCCTCCACCTCGCACCGAGCCTCCCGCGGCCGCTTCCCCCCCTCACCTCGCGCCCCGCCATCCGCAGACGTCCTCGAATCGACGGGCGGCGACGACGGCGATGTCGCAGCCCTCTGCGCGCCGCTCCGCCCACGCGCCCTTTCCCCCTCCCCCCGCACGCACGCTCTCTTGGACCGCTGGCTCGAGGTCGGGCTCGATTCGGCCTCCTTGGCGGTGGCCCGCTTGGAGCCTGCGCGGGCGCGCGTGGCGCGCTTGGGGCGGCCGCCCTCGGACTTGGACTCGCCGGCCGACTCGGCCTGCTCCTCGAACGCCTCGGCAAGGTCGACCGGATCGGGGGCCTCCACCGCGTCCTCGAACTCGTCGTCGACCTTTGCCCGGGCCGCGCGCGAGACGGGCGTGAGCGCCGCGACCTGCGGAAGGAGAGCAAGGGAGGGGGGGAGAGCGGGCCGCGGTAAAAAGAACGCGGCAACGCGAGGAGTGGGGGCAGAAACGAGGGAAGGGGGCGGAGGGGGGAGCGGCAAAGGGAAACGGGAACGGGAACGGGGACGGGCGCGATAGCGAAAGCGGCAAAGCGCGTGGGAAAAACAAACAAAAGGAGAGGACGTCGGCGTGCCGCCGCATTCGCGGGGCGCTCACGCTGCCTCGCGATCCGCATCCCCGTGCACGCCGCCCCCCCCTGCCTCGGCGGCGTCCGCGTTCGACCCGCTTCGCTTCGGCCAGGCGAACGCACCCTCGAGCGACGCTCGGCCTCCGCCTTGCGGACGCGCTCGGCGGTGGCCTCGATGGCGCCCGCCAGCCGCTCCAGCCGGGCCTCCTGAACGGCGACCGCGTCAAAGGCGTCCTTGGAGACTGCCTTGGCGCGCTCCTCGGCCGCGAGCGCGGCCTCGAGCGTCCCGCGCAGCTCCTCGAGCGCCTCGGCCTTTTGCAGCACCTCGGCCGCCTGCTCGCGCAGGGCCTGCACGCCGGCCTCGGCGGCCTCGGCGAGCTGCTCGGCCTTGGCGCGCTCGGCCGCGACGATCGCCTCCCGTCCCGCGAGCTCGTCCGAGCGCACGGCGAGCTCGGCCTCGCGCGCGTCCGCGGCCCGCCCGCGCTCCTCGGCCTCGCGACGCCGCTGGGCGTCGGCGGCTTCCAGTTCGGCTGCGCGGGCGTCGAGACTATCCTTGGCCTCGGTCAGCTCGGCCTCGCGGGCATCCAGGCTCTCCTTTGCTTCCGTCAGCTCAGCTTCGCGCTTGTCGGCGTCCTCCTCACGGGCCTGGGCCTCGCCCTCGCGACGCGAGACCTCGGCCTCGCGCTCCCCGACGGCGCTCTCGCGCGTCGCGGCCGCCTCCTCGCGCTTGGAGACGGCGACCCCGCGGGCGTCGAGGTCGGCGGCGCGCCGCTCGAGCTCCGAGGACAGCGCCTCGGCCGCCTCGCGATCGCGCGCCAGCGTCTCCTCGCGCTTGGCGACCGCGCCCTCGCGCTCCGCGACCGCCTCCTCGCGCGCGGCGACGGCGCGGTCGGCCTCGACGGCTGCCTCGGCTCGAGCGTCCAGCTCGGCGTCGCGGGCGTCCTGCTCGGCCGCCCTGGCGTCCAGGGCCTTGGAACGCTCCTCGGCGTTGCGGCGGAGCGTGGCATCGAGCTCGTCGAGCGCCCCGGCGCGCTCGGCGGCCGAAGCCGCCGCGCGCTCGACGTCCGCCTCGCGGCTCGCCACCGTCTCCTCGCGCGCCGCGGCCGAGCGCTCGCGCTCCTCTGCGCGCTCGAGGGCGTCCTTTGCGGCGTCTTCGCGGCGGAGTGCCTCCTCCTCGGTCTTGTGCGCCTCGTCCGTCGTCTCGGCGGCCGCTCTGCGGGTGCCACGGAGGGGCGGGAGGCGGGATGAGAGGCGAGCGGCGGGGACGAGCGCTGCGCGAGCGCGGCACGGGCGCTTCCCGGGCCGCCCTCTCTCTCCGGATTTCCCGTCCTCCTGCCGACCGAGGCCGAAGCGCCCTCGCGGCGACCTTCAAACTCGCGATCGCCCGGCGCCGCGCGCCCGGCGCCGATGGGACGGCCGCACGCCCGCGAGTCCGGCGGGGCGGCTCCTGCGAGGGGAGTGCGCCGTCCCTCGCCGCTCTCTTCGCGTTCCGCTCCTCGAGCGGCCCGTGCTTCGCGCCCCTCCGCGCTCTCCCTTCGCACCTTCGCTCGACGGCGCGCTCCTCCTCGAGCGCGCGGCAGGTCTCGCGGGCCTGCTCGGCGACGCGCTCGGCCTCGGCGGCGCGCTCGGCCGCGCCCTTGGAGTCCTGCTGCGCGGCCTTGAGGCTGCGCTTGAGCTTGGTCACCTCGGCGGCCAGCTTGGTGGCGCGCGCCTTTTCCTGCTCCCTGCGCAGTACGGGAGGAGAGCGGCAAGACGCGAGGCGCGATGAGAGGCGGGACGCGGGAGAGGGGTCGGACGAGAGGCGGGACGCGGGAGAGGGGTCGGACGAGGGGCGGTGGGCGGTGGGCAGCGGGCCGCGGGAGGTGACGCGATCGCCCCTGCACCCGCCTGCGCGCAGAGCCGCGTTCCGGAGACCTCCTCCTCCCCTTGGTCGCCCGCCCGCACGCACTTGGCGCGGCGCTCCGCGGCCAGGGCGGCCTTGGACTCCTTGCCGGCCTCGACGGCGGCGGCGACGGCGTCCTCAAGCGACTGCTTCTCGCGCGCCGCCTCCTGGGCGGCGTCGCCCATCATGAGCTCGACATTCTGCGCGCGGTGAGGGAAGGAAAGGTCGTTTGCTGGCGCGGAGCCAAGTCGCGGCGAGGAGTCGGACCAAAGGCTCGGGGGCAGGGTCCGGGGCCGGGAGGAGCGGAGCGGGACGGAGCGGGACGGAGCGGGGCGGGACGGGGCGGGGCGTCGCGGAGCCGGGCGGGGGATCGCGGCGCCGCACCTGGTAGTAGGCGCGAGCCTCTTCGTGCGCCTCGAAAAGGGCGCGGTAGTCGGCCTGCACTTGCGCGAGCTGCGAGATGGGGAGGATGGAGGGCGAGTGAGGGTTGCGACGGCGCGTCGAGCGGCATCGCGGCGCCCGGCGGCGTCACTTCCCCCCCCGAACGCACCTCGCTTTCGAGCTCGCGGGCGCGGCCCAGGAGCGCTTCGGCTTCGGCCGGCGACACGCGATCGAGGTCCAAAGCGCCCTTTTTACTGCGACGGGGGAGGGGCGGGAGCGGGATCGGCGCGTCGTCCTCGCGTCTTGCGGCGTGCGTTGCATCGCGCATCGCGGATCGCGGCCGCGACGCACCGCAGGCGCTCCCAGGCGCCCGGCGCGGAGGCCGGCTTGGACATGGCGGGGCGCGCACGCGGATCCCCCCCGCAAGCGACGCCTCAACCACGCCTCCACGCTCGTCGAAACGGCCCACAGAGTACAGCTCGGCGCATCGTGGGCCTCTGGCGATCGCGCGCTGCCCCTCGCGAACCGCGCGCCGGTGAGCCAGGTGGCGTGGGGCGCGCGAGGGAACGAGGGAGGGAGGGGGGAGGGGGGGGAGAGGCGGGAGGACCCGCGGCGCAGCCGGCGAAGCGAGGTCGGCGACGACGGGGCGGTAGGAGGCGGGGGGGGGGGGGTGAGGGATGGAAGCGAGGTGCGGCGCCCTGCGAGGCGCCGAGGCTGCCGCGGTGCGACGGGTGCGGGCGCGGCGACGCGGGGCGAGGGCGCGCGCGGTCGTTATCGAGGACGCCGTCGATCCGCGATGGCGCGTGCGGTTGTCGGCGAGAAGAAGCCGTCGATCCGCGAGGGCGTCCGCGGCGTCGACGTCCGCTCGTCCCTCGCCTCCCTTTTCCTCGCCCGCGCCGCGTCTGGTTTTGCCCTTTACCCTCCCCGGGCTGCAGCTGCGCTTCTCGCCTCCCCTCCCCAATCCCCTTCTGCCGGGCACGTGCGTGCGCCCTTGCGCGAGTTGAAAAAAGGCACAGATCGGCCAAAGTTGACAGCGTTGGTCGCAGCGCCGCGGCGTCCGCGGCGTCGCGTTCGGAGGGGGGGGAGCGGCGTCGTCCGCGGCGCCGGGGTGGGGGAGACGCGCGGCGTCGTCCGCGGCGTGGCGTCGGGAGGGGCGTTGGTCGTGGCGCCTCGTCCAGGCCTTTGTTTGCAGTTCTTTTTTAGAACAGGGAGAGGCCCTCGGGCTCGGTGCGTCCATCCTTGAGCTTGAGCCAAAAGTCGTGCGTCTCCTCGACGATGGCGACGGCAGAGTCCTTGTTGAGGGCCTTGTTGTCGAAGCCAAACTTGTTGGCGGGCTTGCCGTCGGGGATCTTGTAGTCGCGGAACCACTCGAGCACCTTTTGGAGCTCGCCGGGGAACTCGCGCTCGACGTCCTCGACGTCGTTGACCAGGTCAGCCTTGGGGTCGTCCGTGCGGATGGCGATGATCTTCCAGTCGAGCTCGCCCTCGTCGATCATGGCGTACGCGCCAAGCAGCTTGACAGAGTACACGCCGCCGCTCTCCGCCGTCGCAGAGCCAATCTCCACCACGTCCACCGGGTCGTTGTCGCCCTGCGCGCGACGGGCGGGAGGAGCAAAGAGGAGGACGAGAGAGGTGGGGGAGGAGCCGGCGAGGAAAGCCGGCGAGGAGGCGCCGAGGAGCCGCGGGCGCGACGAGCGGACGGGAAGGGCGACGGCGGGAGAGCCACCAGGGGGGGGAGGATGCGGGGGGCGGGAAAGCGCGGACGCAGAGCCGCCGGCGCGACGGCCGGGCGATCCCTCAATATTGCAGAGTGAGGTCATCACGGAAGAATCGGTAACGATTGTGTGTGTGTGTGAAAGGTTTTCTCATCGGGAACGCGCCAACCGGCCGCCGCCACCATCGCCATCGCCATCGCCGCCACCACCGCCATCGCCGCCATCGCCATCGTCATCGTTGCGGCCGGGCTCCGCGGGCCCAGGCGCGTTCCTCGGCGTTCGCCAGGAGCTGGCCGCCGTCCCGCCGCCGCCCGTCCGGCGCCCCTTTGTCCGCACCAGGGCGGAGGTGGCCTCGTTCTTGTGCGAGGGGTCCTCCCAGGTCTGGGGAAGGAAGCCGTAGTTCCAGGTGATGTCGTAGGGGTAGAAGCGCAGCTTGCCCTTCTTCACGTCCTGCTTGATGGGCGTGTACGGCTCCTTGGTGGCCGACTCGTACTTGGCCGACGAGTTCTTGGGGATCTCGGCCACAAAGTTGTACGTGCCCTTGCCCGCGAACAGCGGAATGTCGTGCCACGGAGACACCAGCTCGCCGTCCTTGCGGAAGAACACGCGGTAGTCCGTCGTCGTCGGGTCGCCCTGCGAGCACAGGAAGAGGGGGGAGGGATAGGGGGTGGGAGGGGTGGGAGGGGGGAGGCCGCATCGCAGAGCGCGACGCGGAGAGCGGGGGCGGGGGGAGCCAAGATCGGGGGGGGGGGGGGGGGGGGGGGGGGGGGGGGCCACGGGCGCCCCGCTCCCGGTTCCGGCGCTTTGCAGGTACGTGGGGGGGGGAGGCGGTGCCGCTGCGTCACGGCGCACGCGCCGCGCGCCGCCCATCGCGCCGGGCCATCGCCAGGACCGCGTCAGCGCCCCTCCATCGGCCGATGCGGGCGTTCGAGAGCAGATGCGTCGGCTGAGCGCGCCGAAGCGGCGTCGGGGCGCCGATCGCCGATTGGGTCGGCGCCCGCACCTTGCGCTCCAGGTCGTAAGCGCGCGTCCGCAGCGAGCGGCGCGCGGCGAAGAGGCGAGCCGGGGAAGCGCGAGCGCGAATCGAGGCGACGGGAGCGCGAGCCTGCGGGAGTGGAACGAGGAGACCGGCGGTTGGCGCGAGATGCCGAGGGTCCGCGACGCGACGAGACGCAGAGGTACGGGGGTGAGGGGGTGCGCGCGTCGAGATCGCCGGGATGGTCGCGGGCGTCCGGCACGCACCACGAGCGGAGCGCTGCGAACGCCTCCGGCCGAGGTGGCCGAGGCCCTGAGCATCATCGAAGCCATCGACGCGACGATCCGATCCGACGCGACGCGTGCAGACCGTCGACGGGGCGAGAGTGTGGCCCCCCCCCCCCGGGGCTCGCCGGTGTGAGGACCTTCCCCCCCCCCTCCTCTCCGTTCTGCGGCGGGACCCGGCCGGCCTCGCGCGGGGCGCGCGCGCGAGGCCGGCCGGGTCCCGCCACCCTCGCTCTCGGCGACGGCGGGGAGCTGCAGCTGCAAAGAGCCCGGCAGGCGCCTTCATCCCGCCTCGTTTGCACCTAATGCTGAGAACCACGATCCGCGTCGCCTCGCCGTGTCTGCGGCTTCAGGTACGCACGTCTCGGTTTGCCCCGCCGACCCGACACCGCCGCAGAGGGCGCGAGGACGGTCGCGATGCCGCGTTTTTGCGGAATCGCCGCGGGCACGGTCTCGACCGCGCGATTTGCGGCTCGAAACTGCGTTTCGACGGCTTTGCGGCGCCCCACGCGTCGCGCCGATGCGCCGCCTTCGGTATAGTTTCCGTTCTCCGCGCCCGCGGCTCGGGGCGCGTTCGGCTCCGGCCGCGGATCACGGCCGGGTCACCGCAGCCTGGGGTTGGCGAGCTGTCCCGCCGCCGGGGCAGGGTTTGCGGGCGGGTTTCGAGGCGCGGCGGGAGGCACCCGGACGCGGCGCGGACGGCCGCGTCCCGCCGCCGTCTGCGGTCGACGCCGCTCGCCAGACGCCCGGGCGAACCGCCAAACGCCACCTGCGAGCGCCTCGGGCGCCTCGCGCGCGTCCGGACGTCGCCCCGCCGAGCGTGCGGTCGGCGTCTGCGGGGCGTTCAGAGGTCGGCCGCGATCGCTGCACCGCCGGGGCTCGGTGCCTCGCGCGCATCCGCGTCGCCTTTGCCCGTCCAGACCCCCTCTCCCCGCAACCTGCTGCTCCGCTTCCCACCTGCATCCCACCTCCTGCTCTCCCCGTTTCCTTTCCCGCTCCCGCCTCACCACCTCCTCTCCCTGTTTTCCTTTCCTGCTCCACCGCCCGCTCCCCCCGTTTCCCTTTCCCGCACCTCACCTCCTGCTGCCCCCGCTCCGCCCGCAGCCCCGTTGCGTGCGCGCCATGGCTTCCAAGGCTCCACGCCAGCAGAACACGATGTCCTCGGACGGCACCAAGTGCGTCCCCGGCGCGCTCGCTCGCCGCGTCGCCGCCTGCACGCCGCCGCTCCCGCGGCCCCCGCGCCTGACCGTCTGCGTCTTCCTCTGCGTCTGCGTCTGCGCCTGCGCGGCCGCGCTGCTTACCGCCTCGGCTCTCTTCTCCTCCAGGTCCGGAGCCATCTTCAAGGACGTGTACAGCGGCGACAGCAGCAACCCGCTGTACAACTACGTGCTCGGACACAACCGCGAGAACGACGTGCGCCGCAGACGCGGGGACCGAGGGAGCACCGAGGGCGGCTTTGGAGACGGGAAGCGGGGCGCCGGGGGAAGGGGTGGAGAAGGCAAAGGGAAAGGAGGCGAAGACGCGGACACGAATGCAAAGGACGCAAAGCAAGGGCTGCGGTGGCGCGCTGGGCGAGCGCACCGCCGCAACCGCGTCGCCTTTCGCACCCGGCTCGCGCCGCGCGTCCTCGCACGTCGATCGAGGCGTTTTCCGCCCCCTCTGTTTCCCCTTGCCGGCCGAGACTCGCCCTTTCGATCTCCCTGCCGTCGCTCCTCCTCGCCGGCCGAGACGCTTTCCCCTCCCCCCCTGCCTTCCCCTCCTCCCCCCTGCCTTCCCCTCCCCCCTGCCTTCCCCTCCTTCCCCCTGCCTTCCCCTTCCCCCTGCCGCAACGGCCCTTCCTCCACGCTCGCCCCCCCCCCTCCTCCACACCCCCCCCGCCCCCCCCGTCCTCCTCTCCTCCACGCTCGACGCCCCCTCGTCCTTTTCTCCTCCACCTTCGCAGGTGCTCCCGGCGCTGCGCAAGGAGACTGGCGAGAAGCTTCCCCGCGCCATGGTGATGCAGCTGAGCCCGGAGCAGGGCACGCTGCTGCACTGGCTGGTCACGACGCTGCAGGCCAAGCGCATCATCGAGCTCGGCGTCTTCACGGGCTACAGCTCGATCTGCATGGCCACCGCGCTGCCGCCCGACGGAAAGCTGCTCGCCTGCGACGTCGACGACGGCATCGCGCTCGAGATCGCCAGAAAGTACTGGGCCAAGGCTAACGTCACCGATCTGGTGCGCAGCCCCAGAGGCGACGCAAGCGGGCAGAGGGGCGGGGAGGAGGGCTCCAGGGAGGGAGGCGGGGGGAAGGGGGCAGAGGCGAAGCGGCAAAGTGAAGGGAGGACGGGAGAGGTGGAGCGGGAAGATGGAGAGGCAGAGGCGCGCCGGCGACGCGCGGAGGCGTCCGTGCGACGGCGCCCTTCCCCCCCCCCCCCCCACCCCCCCCCCCCC
>PGFX01004034.1:0-10164 GCA_003612995.1 Prototheca bovis | reverse complement strand
TTGCCCCGGGGAGCCGGACGAAGGGCACCCGGTGGCGACCGCCTCCGGCCGCGGCGGACTGCCCTTCGTCCGGCTCCCCGGGGCAACACGCACGCATCAGGAAGAGGCAGAGAAGACCACCCGCGCGAAGGCGGGCCACGCGCGTCGCCATCGTGAACGCGAGTTTTTCTGCGCAGGATACGGACGAACGAGGGACGGTGGGCGACGCGTCCGCACAACAGCCGGGAGGGGAAGGCGCGGTCTGCGCACAACTGTCGCGGCGCCGCGGGCGGAGCGGGGCGGAAAAAAGGTCGCCGCGAGGGTCTGCGCGGCGCGCGAGCGGCTCGATGGATTCCATCGGGCGCAAGAGACGCACCAGTCCTCGACGCGAGCGGCGGTGTGGGCGCGAGCGGCGGCGCCGCGCGGTCCGGACGCGAGTGAGCTCGGGGCGACGAGGCGGTCTTGGTCCTCGACGAGCTCCGCTCGCCTGTGCGCGCTCGCGGCCTCGTACGCGGCGGCAACGGCCTCGGTCGGGCCTGTGAAGCGAACGGAGTGGCGATTTCGGGCTGCGAGTCGGTTTCCGCCCGAGGTAGTCGGGCGCCGACGCGTCGGCGCGAGGGGGAGGAGTCCCGTCTTCGGCGCGCGCGGGAGCGCGGCACGCCTCTTTCCCCCGCCCGCGAGGCCGACGACCGGCTCCCCCCTCCCGCGCGGGCGTCGGCATCCGTCCCCCCTCGTCCGTTCGGTGCCAGATGCGAAGGGGAGGGGGAGGGGAGGGGAGGGGGGCGCGGGGGTGTGATGGGGTGAGGCGAGCGGAGGGGAGGCGCGGGGGCGGAGGAGTGGGGGCGGGGGCGAGGCAGGCGAGGGGGGGGCGCAGGGGAGGAGGAATGGGACGGAGGGGGGGCGCGGGGGCGGAGGAGTGGGGGCGGGGGTGAGGCAGGCGAGGGGGGGGCGCGGGGGAGGAGCCCACTCCTCCCCCCTTGCCCTCGCCGCCCGGCTTTGCCCTCCTCGGCCCCGTTGGCGTCTCCTGCGCCCGCGCGCGGCGCTCGCGCGCGATCTGCTTCTCCGATCCGATCCGGACCGGCGCGATGTTGGGGACGCGCGTCTGGATTTCACGTCTCAATCGCGGTCGCGTCTGTTTTCGGTTCGAGTTGGGTCGCGTGCGCGTCGAAGATGTCGTCGTCCGAGGAGGGGCGTCGCGGCGAGCCTGGCGCGGAGACGCCGTCGGTGCCGGACATGACCGCAAGCCTCAAGGCCAAGGTCGCCGGTGCGCGGGCGCGGGCGCGATCGAGCGCGGCGCCACCGGGCGTCTGATGGTCGTATTTTTGCGCCGACGATTTTTCGCGCTCCTTTCTCCGGCGTGCTGGGAGCGGGAGCGACGCGGGGTGGAGCGAGGAAGGGGAGGAGGTGGGGGAGGCGAGGAGAGGGGGAACGGAGAGGGTGGGCGGAACGGGAGAGCGCAGAGTGGGCGGGCTGGCAAGAGGTGGTGCTGGCGGTGGCTTTCGCCCAGCCGTCGTCGTTCTCTCGCTCTCCCCTGTGTCCCCCCCTGCCGTCCTCTTGCGCTTTTTCACACGCATCCTTCTCTTTTCGCCTTTTTTTCTTTCTTTCGTCCTTCTTCTCTCGTCTTTTTGTCTCCTCCTCCCCTTTGCTCCCCCTTCCCCACCAGGCCGATCCCTGTGCCCTCCCTCTCGTTCGTCGCCACCCTTCGCCCCCTTTTCACCCGACTTGCCGCATCTCCTCCCAGTCACGCGACCAAAACGCTTTTTTGTCGTCTTACTATTGTCGTGCCTTGTCCACGCGCTCCGCTCTCCGTCGCCCACACCGCCATCCCTCCTGGCCCCTCCCACCCCACCCCACCCCACCGCCTTTGCCCCCTTCCCGCCCTCCCCTCGCCCTGCGCCCCCCTCGTCTCCCGTCGCGTCCTCCTCTCCTCCACCAGTCGCGCCAAAGCACCGCCTCGGCCACGTCTCAACGCCTTCCTGCCGCCATCAGCTGACCGGCCTGGCTCCCCACTCGCCCCTTCCACCCTCTCTCCCGCTCTGCAGGCGGCGACCCTGCCCCTCCCGGGCTGGTGCGTGACGAGTCGTACGACCTCCTGGCGCTGAGCGACCTCGGCGACCCTTCGCGCCCAAACGGCCCCTGGGGCGTGGCGCACGCGGGCCCGGGCGCCTTCCACCCGCACCTGACGAACGAGGACCTCTCGGGCTTTCTCTACGCCGAGCCCGCCGCGGCCTTCTACCCGCACTTTCCCCCGCACCATGCCCCGCACCCGCCCCCCGTGGCCGTCGGCATGGACGCCGACGAGCCCGACGCGCGCTTCACGCCCTTCTCGGGCATCTTGCCCCCGCCTCCGCCGCCAAGAGACGCCACCGCCATCGCGCGGCTCCAGGCCGCGGCCCGCGCCGGCGCCGGCGCCGGGCCGGGCGCGCCCCCGGGCGTCGCCGGCCTCGGGTCTGGCGCCGCCGCGGCCCTCTCGGCCGGCGCGCTCGGCGGCGCGGGCGGCTCGGCCGGCGGCCCGGTCGGCAGCGCCGGGGACGTCCCGCTCGGAGCCCCGGGCGTCGCGCCGGGACCCATGGCTCTGCACCCCCCCCCGCACGCGCTGGTCGCGGCGGCGCCGGGCATCGCGGGGGCGAGCGTCGGCAGCGCCGGGGGCGGCGCCGGCAGCGCCGGCGGCCCGCCCCCGCCGGTGGACGCGGCCACGCTCGCCGCCCTGGCGGCCAAGGGCCTCCTTCCAGACCCCGCGCTGGTGGCGCGCACCTTTTCCACCGCCGGCTCGGCGCCGCTCCCCGACGCGTCGCCCGGCGCCGCCGCGAGCGGCGGCGCCGGCAGCGCCGGCGGCAGCGGCGCCGGAGCCGGCGGCGGGGCCCTGTCCGGCGGCAGCGACAGCGCCGGCGGGGGCGAGGCCATGGGCGGCGCAGGAGCGTCGGACGCGCGCCGCGGGGGGGCGCACGCGCCGCACCTCTCGCAGCCGCAGGCGCACCGCCTCCACGCGCAGGCCGCCTACATCGAGGACGCGCCGCTCCCCTCGCTTCCGCCGGACGCGCGCGGCCTCGCCGGCGCCATGGGCGCCTCGCTGCACGTCTCCGCCTCCTCCAACCGCCTCGCGCAGTCTCGCGGGGCGCCCGCGCGGCGGGCCCGCCGCGCGGGCTCCGAGGACGGCCGGGGAGGCCAGCCGGGGCAGGGCGGTGTCGCCCCGGCCTCGTCCGGGTCGGGAGGCACCGACGGACAGGGTGGGATCGCGGACGACGCCGGGGGAGCAGGCGCCGAGGCCGGAGGAATGCGCAGCGCGGGCACGCCCGAGAGCCGCGGGCCTCGGACCGCGGCGAGGACGGAGGACGAGGCGGGCACGCGCGGCGCGGCCGACGGCCAGGGAGCCGCAGGAGCCGGAGCCAATGGCGCGGCGTCGGCGGGCGGCGCGAGCGATGCGGCGCCGGCCGCGGGGGGCAGCAAAGCCGGGGCCGCCGCCTCGCTGGCCTGCGCGCCTGGGCTCGTCGAGCGCGAGCCCGCGCGGCCCGGCGCCCCCGACCGCCGGCCGGGGGCCGAGAACGGCGACGACGCCGACGACGGGGCGAACTTTGACGGCGACGACGCCGACGGCGGCTTTGACGACGACGATCGCGATCGCGACGACGTCGATGGAGGTGCCGCGCGGCGTCGCGCCGGCGCGGGCGCCACCTCGACGGGCGCCTCGGCGGGCGCAGGCACCGGCGCCGGCGCGCCGGGCGGCCCCTCGTCCTCCTCCGACCCCGCGGCGGCCACCGGCGCGGCCTCGGTCGGCGGCGGCGCCCCCGCCGACGGCTCGGCCCCCCCCGCGCCTCGGCGTCGCGCGCTGGGCCGCCCGCGGATGAAAAAGGAGTACGACTCGCTGATCGATCCGTCGCTTCCGATCGAGGAGATCCGCCGGCTGCGGCGCATGCTCTCGAACCGCGAGTCGGCGCGCCGGTCGCGGCGCCGGCGGGCCACGCAGGTGAGCTCGCTGGAGCAGGAGCTCGAAGGGGTCAGGACGGAGAACGAGCAGCTGCACGCCGAGCTCGCGCAGCAGACGGCGCTGGCGCGGCGCGCGCTCGAGGACCGCGCGCAGATCCAGGCCGAGCTCGACGGCCTGCGCCGGGAGCTCGCCAAGCTCGGCGTCGCGGGCGCCGCGGGCGCGGGCGTCGGGCCCGGTCCCGCCGGGCCAGCGCAGCAGCGCCCCGGCTCGAGCGCCATGGCGCCCGCCGGCATGCCGGGCCTCGCCCAGCCCCAGGCCGCCGCGCCGCCCCCGCCCATGGGGGTGGCGAGCGCGCACGCGCTCGCCGTCGCCCGCGGCGCCGCGGGCCCGACCCCGCCGCCGCTCCCGGCGGCACTCGGGCTCGCGCCGCACGTGCAGCGCCCTCAGCACGCACCCGCGCACCCCGCTCTCCCGCAGCACGTGCTCGGAGCGCACCACGCCGCGCAGGCCGACTCGGCGCGCGCCGCGCTGGCTTCGGCCGCGCTGCGCATGCGCGGCGACCCGGCCCTCCAGCTCCACCTGCCGGGCGGGGTGGCCGGCGGGTCGTCGGCGGACGGCGCCCCCGCCGCGCAGGGCCCTCCGCCGCACGCCGCGCACGCCTCGATGGCCGCGCACTACGCCGCCGTCGGCGGAGGGCAGTTTGCGCACGCCGCGGGCGCCTACGGCGCCGTCGCCCCGGGCGGCATGTCGGGACCGACGGGGATCGGACCCCCGCTCGGAGGAAACTACGGCGCCGCCGGAGCTCCGGGCTACGGCGCGCTCAACGGACACTAGAGCACCGAAGGGGGGGGGGGGCAACGACGGTGAGCGGTGGACCACCGGCGCCGCTTTCCACCCTCGCCATCCCTTCCTGTCCCCTCAGGCCTCCACGTTCGATTCCGTTTCTTTTTGTTTTGCTTTTTTACTGTCGCACGACACCCAACGAGTCTTTTTACCGCCCCACCTCGCCCATCGGCGCCTCCGCCTCCGTTCACACGACCTTCCTCGTGCGCCACCCCCGTCTTCCCCCCTTTTTTGCCGCCCTTTCCCCTCCCTCTCCCCGCCCCGGCCACTCTGCGCCGCCCTCGTCCTCCCACGAATTTCCCCGCTCCCTTGCCGCCTTGGTCCCCGCACGGACTCCCCCGCCTCCCTTGCCGCGTTCCTCTCCCGACCTTTGCGCCTCTCGCCTTTTTTTTTCTTTCCGGCAAGCGGTGCCGAGCGACGGATCCGCTCGTCGCCCGCCTCGGGCCAAGCGTGTCGCCTGCGCACTCTCCCCGCTCTCCCGGATCGCTCTCCCGCGTCGCTCTCTTCCCACGCCGCGTGTTCGCTCCGTTCCCCTTTCGCACCCTTCTCCAGCCTTCTTCCCTCTCACACAGGCCTCCCGCCATCGACGCCTCTCTCCCCCTTTGCACGCCGTACGACCTCCGCGTCGTGGCGCGCATCCCGCGCCCCTCTCTCCACCTCTTTCTCCCCACTGCCTTTTTCGTCACCGGCCCTTCTTTGCTCGGTTGGCGGGTTTCTCGCCGGTCGCCCGAGCCTTCGCGCACCCACAATTTTCGCCCGCCCGCCGCCTCTGCCGCTCCAGCCACCTGTTACCCCTTGCTCGATTTCCGCCGCTCAAGACACCCGTCGCGCTCGGCGCTCTTGCCGCCGCTCAAGGCACCCGCCGCCTCGGCATTTGCGCCGCCTCCGATGCCGCCCGCCGCTTCCCGTTCTTTTGCCGCCACCGATGCCACTGGTTGCCCTTTCGTCGCTCCACGCAGACTTCCCGCTGCTCTCCCGCGACCCCACCTCGCCGTCGCCGCCCCCCTGCCCTCGTCTCGCCCGCCCCGTCCGACGTCTCCGCGCCTTTCCGCCGCCACACGCTCCCAAGCGATTCCCGCCTCTCGGCCGGCCATCTCCCTTCGTCTGCACGAGTCCATCTCCGGCCTCTGACCTGGATCGAGGCAACCCTCCCGCCACGTGGTGCCTTTCGGCCTTCTTTCTTTCCGTCCGTTCTCGATTCCCCCTCCCCCCGCCGCCCATCTCTGCATCGTGTTTTTGTTTTTTGTTCGTCTCGCACCCCGCCCGCCTTTCTTTTCCTCCCCGCTGCGGTCCCGGCACGCTCCTCGCGGCAGTTGGCGCCTCGTCCCAGCCGAGCCTCGGGTGCGTCCCGTCTCGCGGCGCTCCGCTCCTCCTCTCGTGTTTCCCGCGTCGCCTTCTTTGTCTGTGTTGCATTCACTGTCTGCGTCGTTTCGAGGTGCGACGTGCGCGAGCGAGGGGGCGCAAAAGGGAAAAAAGGAGGGCATCTCGGAGGGTGCAGTCGGGATGGGCGGCGGATGAATGCTTCCCTGGCAAGACGGCGTCGGAGAGGGGCGGAGGGATCGAGATGTCTGGAAGCTAGGCTCTTTCCCGTTGTGCCGTCGCAACCTTTCCCTCCTCTTCGGCGCCCCGCCCCGCGACCGTCTCTGCGCATCGGCTTTTCCATGTCCCTCGTTCGTCCCTCTTGCGCCCCCCTCGCCAGACCTCCCTTGACTGATCTCTGCCCGCCTGCCCGCCATGCCTCGCTTGCTGCTGCCGATTCCACCCATCCCCTCTCCTTCCTCGCCCCCTTCTTCTCCTCCATTCATGATTATCTATGCGCGCCTCGTCACGACGCCTCGCTTCGTGCGCTGCCTACGCATGCTTCCCGAACGACTCTTCCTGCCCCCCAGCACACGACCATCTTCCCGCTCCTCCGCCCCCTCCCTGTCTTCCTGCCGACCTGCCCCGTCTCGTCGTGTGTCCGCCGTTGCAACGGCAAAACAATGGCCAGGGCGCTGCTGCGAAGTTTGCGAGAAACGCCCCCCTGCGTGGAGCAGCGGAAAACGGCGCGCTGGGAACGCTGAGCAGAACAGGCGATGAGGGGCAGAAGGGTCTGCGCTGAAAAAAAAAAGGCCGCGGGCGCGAGGTCGGGCGCACACGGACAGCGGACAGGCAAGAGCGCGCGAAGCGGAGGCGCGCGGAAGAGGGGCGCGGGCCGCGCGACCAGCGTGCGGCACGGATGCGGCGGCACGGAGCGGGGCAAGGGCGGAAAGGGGAGCGCGCAAGGCCGCGGCGTTTCCGCGTGCAGCCCCCCCTCTGTCGTTGGGGTGGCAAGCAGCCGCGGCGGTGCAACCTCGCCCTGTTCCCTCCTTCCCCCCTCGCCTCCTCCCCACTGTCTCCGACTCAACACGCTGCGTCTTCGTCGTCCTCGTCGTCGTCCCAGGCGTCGTCGTCGAGCTGTTCCGCGGCCCTGTGCAGCTCCGTGAGGCCCGTGACGTCTTCGAGGACCTTTGGCGTCCTGACCGCCTGCATGACAAAGTCGACCCCCCCCCGCCGGTAGGCGCGCACGACGGCCTCGGAGCAGGCGGTGCACTGCCTGTACGCGTGCCCGGTCATGTGCTGCTGGTGGAACCCGGTCAGCGCGCCGCGCAGCATGTGTGGCACGGGCCCCAGCGACGCGCGCTCGGCGTCCGCGTCACCGGCGCCGGGGCGGTGCTGCCGCTCGGCCGCCACGAGCTCGACGGCCAGCGACCCGGCGATGGCCGCCAGGCCCGGGCGCGCCACCGTGCACTGCTGATCCAGCGACCGGTCCGTGAGCGAGTCCTGCGGGGCAACAACGTCGTTGCAAAAGTAGCACCCCAGACGCGGAAGGGGGCGAGGGGAGCGGCGACGCTCCGCGCTTCCGTCCTGCCCGCCTCCCTCGCTGCTCTGCCCTCGTCTCTCCCCCTTTTCGCCGTCGGCGTCGGCGTCAGCCGGGGTGTCCTCGACGAGCGCGAGGCTCTGCAGCGAGTCGGCCAGGGCGTTCGCCGCGAGGGCCCCCTGCCCCTCGAGCTCGGCTCGCTCGTCTCCCCCCCCGCCTCCCCCGGCGACGCTCACGCGCAGCCGGCTGCGCTTCTCGGCTTCCTCGGCCGCGTCCATGTCGCCCTCCCTCAAGACAAACCCGCGCCCATGGCGCATGACGAGGTAGGTGTCGAAGCCGAGCGCGGCGTTGACGGCCAAGATGCGGCCGTCGTTGGCGGCCAGCAGGCTGGGCAGCCACCGGGACTCGCGCGAGTCGGTCAGGAGGAAGACCACGTCGTGCTCCGCGTAGATGCGCTGCAGCGTCTTGACGGCCTCCCGAATCTCGCGCTCCTCGATCTCGCCGCCCGGTGGGTGCCCAGGCATGGGGATGGAGAGCGCCAGCCCGCGCGCGGCGACGCCGGGGAAGACGCGCGCGAGCGCGGCCGCGGCGGCCTGCGCCTTGGGCCTCCCGCCGTTGAGGCAGTCGGCGTGCTCGAAGAGGCTCTGGCGCACGGGGTTGGAGTAGGACACGCGCCCAGAGTCAACGAGCGTGATGCGCGTCACGCCCCACGCCAGCAGCGTGCGCGCCACCGCGCACCCGAGCGTCCCGGCGCCCAGCAGCAGGCACCGCGCCGACGCGATCGCGGCCAGGTCTAGGCCCGGCGAGGCCCGCCAACGCATCAGCGAGAGGTTGAGCTGCACCGCCGACTGCGCGAGCCGCACGGGGTCCGCCGCAGAACCCAGATCCGCCAGACGTGGACCCACACGGCCGCGCGCGTTGGGCTCCCACGCTCCGACCACCGGAGGCAGGGAGGACGAGGACGGGCCACGGCCCCCCGGGGATGCGCCGCGCCCCCGCGCGCTCAGTTCCCCCTCCAGGAGAGCTCCCCTCTCCTGCGCACCCGGCGTGCCCTCCGCTGGCGCCCCGTCGTCCCCCCAGACCTCGCGCCGCCACCCGTCGCCGTCGAGCTCGAGCGAGAAGACGGGCGAGGCGTCCGGGCTGAGGACCCCGCGGCGCGAGCGCAGGCAGACGAGCTCGAGGCGCTCGAGGCGCCAGCGCGCCGCCAGAGCGACCAGAAGCGCGCGCGCCGGCCACCCCGGCGCATCGGCGACCGAGCCAGAGTCGAGCAGGACCACGACGGGCGCGGAGGCCGACGAGGGGGGGTCGGGACCGCCGGAGCCGGTCGCCAAAGACGCCCCCCCTCTGTCTCCCCGGAGCTCGCGGTCCGCTTCGACCAGCTCGCGGGCCGCGCCGGCGCTGGGGTCGTACACCCACGCAAAGGGGTCGGAAGGCGACCGCGACGAGGCGGCGGAGACGAACGCGGCGAGCGACTCGCGGCCGGCGGCCCCAAAGGCCTCGGTCGCGGTCCGCGCCGCGCCCTCGACGCGATAGGGCACCCCCTTGAAGGAGGGAAAGGCAAACCAGTACCAGAAGCGGACCTTTTTCAGGTCGCAGCACACGACCGCCACCGAGCGCACCAGCACGGACGGGTCGGCAAGAAACTCGCCCGATTCGACCGCGGCCCACGCCTCGGCCATGGCGCGCTCGACCGCGCCCTTGCGGTCAAAGGCCTTGAGCTCGGACAACGCGTTCACCGCGTACGCCTCGCCGCGGACGCGAAAGCACCCGCGCTCGGCGCCCGGCGCGGGCGCCTCGCCGCCATCGTCAGAGCGGCAGACCAGCGCCTCCTGGTCGCATTCGAGCACGCCGCTCTGGCCGTCGCGCTGCCCGAGGCGGATCTGGGGGCGCAGCGGGACGGGGCCGACCGACAGGCGGAGGCCGTTCAGCTTGAGGTCCCCAAAGTCCGCCCAGAACGACACGTCCGCTGCGCTCTGCGGCAGGAGAAAGGAGGGAGAGGGAGAAGGATGCGTTGGGGCGCAGGTCTGTGCGTCGAGTCGCATCCCAAGCCGCGCCCGCTCCGCGTCTCCCCCACCCCGTCGTCGCCGCGTTCGAACGTCCGGGCGGTCAGTCCGCGCGTCGCCGCGGCCCTGGCCCCTCCGGTCCGCCCCCTCTGGGGAGGGGCTCGGCCCGCCGGAGCGTCCCCGTCACCGCGCGCAAACGCGCCCTCGCGGTCGCGACGCCTTTCGTCGAGCCGCCATACTCCCCCGATCCAAAGCGCCAAGTCGCCCGGTCCGCCTCGATCGTCGCGCGCAAGCGAAGAGGCGAGCCCCGACGCGGGTTCTGCGGCCGCCGAGCCCTCGACGCGGCGCGGCCCGGCACGCCCTTGTCGGCCCGCGCGCGCCACGCCCCGCCACGACGCGCCTGCAGCGCCTCAAACTTGAGCGACATGGTGCCGATCCGGCGTCCTCGACGCTGCGGGGCGAAAACCTGGCCGTCCGGGACGCATCTCGCCGATCTCCTCCGAGCGCGCGAGCGCGGGAACGCACCAACGCGGGCGCGCGCGCGCGCGCGCGGCGGGGGGGGGGGGGGGGGGGGA
>PGFX01004033.1:0-10181 GCA_003612995.1 Prototheca bovis | reverse complement strand
GCGGGGGGGGGGGGGGGGGGGGGGGGGGACCGCGCCCCGTCGCGTCTCCGCTCGGCGCAACCGTCCCTCTTCCTTCCGCCTCGCGCCGCGCCGTCCTCTCGACGACCCAAAGCTCCGTCGCCGCTCTGCGTTCGCCAGGTTGCGCTCGCACCCTCGCAGCCAGCCCTCCGCTTGCCTCGGAACGAGAGCGATCCGCCACCCGTCCTGCGTCCTCCCCCCCCCCTCTCCCTCCCTCCCTCCCTCCCTCCCTCCCTCCCGGCCCGCCGGCTACTCTTCCCCGCCCCTCCCCGCGCGCGCGCGCCGCGATCGGTCGTCGGGCCCTGCCGCGCGTCGGGACCTCCCGCCCCACCCTTCCGCATCACCTGCACGCCATCGTGGGCCACAAAAGCTTGAACGAGTCGAGCCAGTCGTACGTAAAGGGCACCGTGCGCCAGGCCTCGATCGGCGCCGCGGATTTTCGCCGCTTCGCCCCGGGCCGGCCGGGCTGGCTCTTGGGCGCCATGCCGGCCCCGCGGCGCGCGATCGAGCGACCAGGCGCGTTACAAAATCGGTGAAAAACGCTCCGCGAAGCGGGGGGGAGGGGCAGGGCGGAGGCGACGCGGCGATCCGACGAGATCGCCGCGCCGCTCGCCGCGACGCGCGCCGGGGCGCGCGCGGGAGGGGACGCTGCGGGAGGGGAAGAGAGGGGGGGAGCCGGAGGGCGGGCATCCTGCATATTTTTCTTCCTCCAGGGACGCGAAGGGCAGGAGACGGATGATGACGATCGTTGGGCCGCCGAGGGTTCGCTGACCGCCCTCAGGAGCGGCGAGCGGAGCGAAACGAGGGGCGCGGCGCGAGGACGCGCGGCGGGGGCGGAAAGCGCAAGGGGAGAGGGCAGAAAGCGGAGAGGGTCTCGAGGGTCGGCAGAGCGGAGGCACGGGGAGCTCGGGAGAGCGCAGCGATGGAGACGAGCGGGTGCGCGCAGGACACAGCGATGGCGAGACGAGGTCGAGAGAGCCATGGCGAGGAGGAAAGCGGTGGGGGGATGGGGGGAGGGAGGGATGAAAGGAGGGGAAGAGAACGAAAAGAAGAAGAAAAAACGAGGGATCGTGCAGGAGGCCATCGCGAGGGCACTTTGGGGAGCGCTCTCGCGATGCCGAGTCGAGGCATCGGAGAGAACGAGGAGAAAAAGAGCAAGGGAGCGGAGCGCGAGGCGAAGAGGGGGCGGCGTTGGCGTCGGTCGGGGTGACGACGGCCGAGGGGGCGGGGGGTCGAAGCCCGAAAGGTCGACTCTGGCGCCCGCATGCGAGGACGTGCGAGCGGCGCGATCGGACGAGAATAGCAGAGGTGCCCGCGAGCGCGCGACGAGAGCGCGGGCGTCCGCGAGTAGGGACGTGCGGGCGGCGCGAACGGACGAGGGGAGCGCAGGCGCTCGAGAGAGCACGAGGAGGGCGTGGGCGCCTGCGGGCGGGCGAGGAGAGCACGGGCGCCCACGCACGGGCGGAGGGAGCGGGCGCGGCCTCGAACAGCAAAGCCCGGGTGGCGCGCAGTCTACTTTTTGGGTCTGCCCCAGCCGCCCCCTCCCGCGGGCGGGCTGGCGCCCTTGCGGGCGCCGACCACGGCCTTGAGGCGGTCGGCCATGGGGTCCCCCACGGTGTCCCTGCTTCCTGCCGCCCTCCCCCGCGCGAGGTTGGCGGTCCCGGGCGGCGGCGCGACCTCGGCCACGCGCCGCGGGTTGATGCCTCGCGTCCCACCTCCGTGCGGCGGGAACATGGCCGGCGACTGCGGGCGGCCGGCGGCCTGCCCGCCCGGGCTCGAAAAGGCAAAACCCTGGGCCGCGAGGGCGCTCTGTGGGGTCTGGGGGTGTCCCCCCGCCCCGGGGGACGAGACCGGCCGTGAGCCGACGCCCGTGACGCGGCTGCCGATCAGGGACGGCGAGCCGGTGCTATCGGTGCCGGTCGAAGAGCGCGCGCCGGACGAGGTTGGGCGCGCGCCGGGGGCGGCGCCGGACGAGGTCGGGCGGGCGCCGTGGTGGGCGCCGACCCCCCCGCGGCCGCCCTCGAGGTCGTGCAGCACGCCCCCTCCGCCCCCCAGATCGCGCGACCTCGTGCCATCCGGTGCGACGCGCGTCGCGTTCCCGGGGTGCTGCCGACCGAGCTTGGCCGCCAGCTCGCCCGCCGGGTCGCGCGCGCCGCCCCCGACGGGCGGCGCGATCGGGCCCAGGCCCAGCGCGCTGCGCACCACGGCGCGCAGCGCCCGGGCCGCGCGGGCGCCCTCGCCCTCGCCGCCCGCGCGCGCGTAAGCGCTGGCGGCCGCCATCCAGCTGGCCACGGCACCGGGCGGGCTGCCGCCCGGCCAGAGCGCGACCGAGCTCGGGAAGACGGTGCCCGGCGGGGGCGGCCCCGGCGGGCCGTTGGGCCCCACGCGCGCGCCGACCGCCCGCCCGGCGCCGGCACCGGCGCCGACGCCGGCCAGGCCCGCGAGGTTGCCCGCGCCTCCCTCCTCGACGGACTCTGCGGCTGCGAGCAGCGCGCGCGCGATCGCGCGGTCGTCGGCGTCGCCCGAGGCTCGCGAACACTCGATGCGCACCAGGCTCAGCAGCGAGAGGCCCAGCGCGGGCGCGGCCGCCAGCAGCAGCACGCCCGGGTCCGCGACCGTCGGGATGAAGGCGCGGTGCTCGTTCAGCTTGCGGCACACCTCCGAGGCCGACCCGTCCACGTCCACCGCGGGCGCGGCCGTCGGGCCGAACGCCGCGTCCGGCGGGGGCGGCGCCAGCGAGCCCAGCAGCGACTCGGAGCCGTCCAAGGAGACGCTCGCCGTCGCGAGGCTCCCGATGCCTTCCAGAAAGCGCCCGCACGCCGTCTCGAGCGCGGCGATGTACGACGAGTGCCAGCCGGCCAGCGCGCCGACCGCCGCTGCGCCGCCCGTCGCGTGCGCGGCCAGCAGCCACGGCCACCCCGTGAGGTGCCCCAGCGCCCCCGCGATAGCAACCGCGCCGGCCACGGCCCACCGCACGATGGCCACCGTCAGCAGGTCGCCCTGCGCGAAGCGATACACCAGCACGTACTCGACCGCGGGAAGAAGACTCGACACCACCACGAAAAAGGCGTTCGACACCACCCCCTGCGCAACAGCACCCCCAAGAGGAGAGGAGATGAGGGGAGGGGAGAGGAAAGGGGGACGGGTGATCACGACGGGCGCACGCGGGAGGGGAACGGGTGATCACGACGGGCGCACGCGGGAGGGGAACGGGAGTGTGGAATGCTCGACGGGAAGAGTTCCGTGGGAAGAGACGCCACGATGGAGGAGGAAAAGGAAACGCGCGACGACCGGTATTTCCCTCTTCCCCATCTCCTCACCTTGCCCCCCTTCTCGCCTCAGAGGGAGCCCTGCATCGCATCCGGAACGGGTCTGCGAGCACACCGACGAGGAGGACGCACCCGCCCTCCCGCGACGGCAAAAAGGACTCCGACGTCGCCCGCGGTTTGCAGCGCAACGACACGCGCGCCCGCGGACCCGCTCTCCCCCGCCCCGCTCCTCCGCCGCGCTTCACAGACGCGCCCGCCGCGCGGGCGCCACCCCGCCTCGCCCCGCCCGATCTCCCCCGGCCCCGCCCCGCTTCGCCCCCTCCGAAACCCACCGCGGAGGTGCCGCTTTCCCGCGCCCAGGCCCCGCTCCCTCCTCCTCCGCGCGCACCAAAAGCCGCCTATACGTGTCGAGCTTGCGCCGGAAGATGGGCAGCACGATCATCGTCGCGCCGGGCTCGCGCCCGCGGACCCGGACGCTCCGGGCGGCAGCCCAGCCCGCTCGGTCCGCTCGGCCCGCGCGCGCGCGCGCGCTCTGCGCGGGGCGAGACGCCAGAAGGCGAAGAGGGGGGCGGCGCCGGAACTCGGCGGGAGACGTGACGGAAAGCTCGCAGGGCACCCGCGTCAGAAGGAGGCGCGAGATCCAAACGCGTGAAGCCGCCTCTCGCGCCTCGCGGGGCCCGAGCGACAGTTTCGAGGAACGCGGCGCCGCCCCCGGCGAAGCGGCGGCGCGCGCCGCGCCTTTCGGGGAGCGAGCGGCTGCGACAGCAGGCGGACGGGGGGGGGGGCGCCGCATCTGGGGCCACTTCCGGTCCCTCTGCCGTTTCCCGCTGGCGCTTCCGTTTGCGCTCCGGATCCAACGGGTTCGGCCTCGGGCGGTCGCCCCTACTCCTGTGCTCGCTAGCCCCGAACGAACTGCCTGGTGTCTCCGGCGGCCTTGCGTCCGTAGGGCTGCGCGTCGGAGAAGCCGTGCTTGCCTCGTCCTCCTGCGGTTCCCGAGGCGGTGAGCTTTGCCCTGCGGGAGCGCGCGGCCTTGGGTTCGAGGTTGATGGAGACGTGCGGGGGGCGTTCGAAGCCAAAGGACTTTGCGACGGCGGCGACGTCGAGGTTGCGGACGTTGAAGGTTTCCTTGAGGGCGTGGGCGTTGTAGGCGAGGAGGTAGGACCTGAAGGCGTCCTTGGCGGCTTGGTGGAGGTAGTAGTTTTTCGAGACGAGCTTTTCGAACTGGGACTGGACGTTGGCGAGCTTGTGCGCCGGGAACTCGTACTCTGCGAGCGGGACGCGCGCCTCGCGGAGGTGGGCGAGGAAGCCGACCTCCTCGGGCAGGAGCATGAGCAGGGCGCGTCCCTGCGCGCCGTCGGCGCCGCGGGCCGTGCGGCCGACGCGGTGGATGTACTCTTTCGGGTCGTCCGGGGGGTCGAACTGCACGATCCAGTCGACGAAGGGGATGTCGAGTCCTCGCGCGGCGACGTCGGTGGCGAGGAGCGCGCCGGACTTGGCCTGTCCAAACTCGAAGAACGTGGCGGTGCGCTTGGCCTGCTTCTGGCGGCCGTGGATGGCCATGACGGGGAGGTCGACGTAGTTGAGGAGGTCGGCGTAAAACTTGACGGCGTTGCACGAGGACATGAAGACGATGACCTTGCGCTTGGCGTTCTTGCGGAGGAAGGTGAAGAGCAGGAGGAAGCGTCTCGCGGCGGGCACGATGCAGTAGCCCTGCTCGAGGCCCTCGCGGGTGGAGGCGTCGGCGGCGTCGTCGACGCCCACGTACAGCGGCTTGTTCTTGAACGAGACGCGCGCGAGGTCCTCGACCTTGGTGGTCTGCGTGGCGGAGAAGAGCGCGGTCTGGCGGTCCTTGGGCAGCAGCGCGACGATCTGGCGCATCTCCTCCTCGAATCCGATCTCGAGGATGCGGTCCGCCTCGTCGATGACCAGGCAGGCCAGGTTCTTCACCACAAAGCCGGTCGTGTGCTGCAGGTGGTCCAGCAGCCGACCGGGCGTCCCGATCAGCAGGTTGACGCCCTTGACCAGCTTCTCGGCCTCCTGCCGGCGGTTGGCGCCGCCCATCACCAGCCCGTGCGTCTGCGAGTGCGATGCGGCCAGGTCCTTGGCCACCGCGTAGATCTGCAGAGCCAGCTCGCGCGTCGGAGCGATCACGATCGCGCCGCACCCGTTGCGGGGAGCAAAGTGCGCGCGGTGCAGCAGCTCCACGCACGGAATCAAAAACGACAGCGTCTTCCCGCTCCCCGTCTTTGCCGCGCCCAGCACGTCGCGACCCGCAAGCAGGGGAGGAATCGTCCGGGCCTGCACCTCGGTCATCGTCGAAAAACCCATCGTCGCCAGCGCCTTTTGCGTCGGCTCGGACAGATCCAACGACGAAAACGACGTCGCAGACATCACGCCGCGAACGCCCGCGGGACGCGACGGCGCCGCAGGGGCGGCGCCCCCGGCCTCCTCCTCCGCGCCCGCGCCCGCGCCCGCCTCGGCCTTCTCCTCCGCCTCTCCGTCCGCCTCCGGCTTGGCCTTCTTCGCCTTCTTCACCTTTTTGGCCGCCACGTCGCCATCGCCCTTGTCCGCGATCTTCTGCTTGAGCGACGCCGCGAGCGACGAGACGTCCGACGCCTCCTCGGCCGCGGGAGCCGCGCGGTCGGCCGCAGACTTGCGGCGCTTGCGCTTGCCGCCCTCGGTCTTCGACGCGGCGACTGCGAGGAGGGGGGGAAGGGGGAGGGGGGTAGGAAAGGGAAGAGCGACGGGGAAAGAGCTGGGAGGAAGGCGAGGCGAAGACACGGGCGGCGCAGCGGTGGGTGCCATCGGCTCGAGGCGGAGAAACGAAAGAGGCAGGGCAAGGGTGGAGAAGGGCGGAGAAAAGAAAGAGGCAGAGCAAGGGTGGAGAAAAGGGTGTGGCGGGACGGGGAAGAGGGCGACGCGTCTGCGCCCTTCTCACCGCCCCTTTCACCGGCCGCACCCAGGAGGAAGAGCCGCCTCTCCCTCCGCGCGCGCCCCGGCGGTCCGCGAGCGCCCGCGCGCGCCGGGGGGCGCCTCCAGGCACTTCACCGTCGCTGCAGCCGCATCGCGGCGCGAGGGGGGCGCGCATGCGGCCCCCGAGCGGCCGCATGCTCTCCACGCGACCCTGAAACGCACCCTTGGTCGCCGAAGCGAGCGTCGCGCGCTCGTCGTCCGCAGAAGCCATGGCGCCTGCCGGCGCGCCCGGCATGTGCCGGTGGGGCTCGGCCGGCTTTGGGCGCCTCCGCAGCGGACCGGTGTGCGCTCGGCCCGGAAACGGCGGTGCGTTCGTTTGACGAGGCTTTGCGTCGTGCCCGCGACGGGATTCCGCCCCTGCACTCGAGGCCCCGCGCCCCGCGCCGCCCGACCCGCGCGCGCGCGGCTCGGAGAGCTCCCGCGCATGCTTGTGCGCGGAGGGGGGAGGGGAGGGGAGGAGGGAGGCGGAGGGGAGGAGAGGGAGATGGAAGGGGGGAGGGAGGCGGAGGTGGGCCCCGCTCCCGACGAGGTCGCTTCCCCGCTCTCCGCCTTCCGCCTCTCTGCCTCCGCCTCCGCTCCCCCGCCTCTCGCCCCTCCCGCTCGCCCCTCCACGCGCGGGCCACGCCGCGCGCACGCGCCGCCGGCGCGCTCTGCTCGAGTCAAGCCGACAAGGCTCCTCTCCGCGCGGGCATCTTCGACGTCTCTCGATCCGTTTTTTGTCGATCCGCTCGTCGTTCGCCATGGCGTTTTCGCTCCAGGCCGCGTCGGCGGCGCAGGCCCGCCCCGCTGCCCGCCCGGTCGCCGCGCGCTCGGCGCGGTCGGCCGCCCCTCGGGTGCGCGTTTCGCGGCGGCGTGCTCGCGGACCCGCGACGCTTTGGTCTCACGCACTGCGGCCTTAGATCTCGCTCTCCTCCGTGGCGGCATCTTTCGTGGCATCCGCGGCGCATCCCGCCCGCCTCGGGCGGGCCGTTGGCCGCATGCGACGCGAGACGCGCGGGCGTGGGAGAGGACGGGGGGAGGGGAGAGTGGAGGGAAGAGGGGAGGAGGGGAGGAGAGGAGCGACGCGCCCTGGCACGTGCGGTCCGAGGTGGCCGAGAGCACGTGGAGGAGGAGGAGGAGGAGGATGGGAAAAGGAGGGAGGGAAGAAGGGAAGGGGAAAGGGAAAGGGACGGGGAATGGGGAATGGGGAACGGGGATGGGGGAGAAGGAGAGGGGAAGGGACGGAGAATGGGGGATGGGGGAGAAGGAGGGGGGAAAGGGGGGAGGGGGGGAGTGGAGGGGCAAAAGGGTGGGGGTTTAGCGCCCTCGCGCTCTTCGTCTCTCGTTGCTGGTGCGCGCATCGCCTTCCTCATCAACGCCCCTCCTCCTTGTGCTTTTCTTTCCCTCGCCTTCTCTCCGCTCGCCTCTTCCCTCCTCCTTGTGCTTTTCTTTCCCTCGTTTTCTCTCCGCTCACCTCTTCCGTCTTCGTCCCCTCTCGTCCCCAGGCGTCTCTTCGTCGTGCGGCTGTGGTTTCGCGCGCGACGGCGTCGACGGGTCTTCCGTACGACCGCGTGTTCAACTTTTCTGCGGGTCCGGCGTGCCTTCCCGTGGAGGTTTTGGAGACTGCGCAGCGCGACCTGATCAACTGGAAGGGTTCTGGCATGAGCGTGATGGAGATGTCCCACCGCGGCAAGGAGTTTAGCGGCATCATCAAGAAGGCCGAGGAGGACCTCCGCGCTCTTCTGGGCATCTCTGACGAGTACGCTGTTCTGTTCATGCAGGGCGGCGCGTCTCTGGAGTTTGCGGGCGTGCCGATCAACCTGTCGCAGCCCGGGGACGCGGCCGACTACGTGGTGACGGGCTCGTGGTCGAAGAAGGCGGCGGGCGAGGCCAAGCGCTTCGTGCGCGTCAACGTGGCCGCCGAGGGCGACGGCAAGTCGGTTCCCGACGCGTCGACCTGGAACCTGTCGGACGAGGCCAAGTACGTGCACTACTGCGACAACGAGACGATCGGCGGCGTCGAGTTCAACCACGTGCCCGACCTGGGCGCCGACAAGCTGCTGGTCGCCGACATGTCCTCCAACTTCCTCTCCAAGCCCGTCGACGTCTCGCGCTTCGGCGTCATCTACGCCGGCGCCCAGAAGAACGTCGGCCCCGCCGGCGTCGCCGTCGTCATCGCGCGCCGCGACCTCCTCGGACGCGCGCGTGTCGAGGGCACCCCCTCGTACCTCGACTGGGCCAAGATGGACAAGGAGGGCTCCATGCCCAACACGCCCCCCTGCTGGAGCATCTACATCTGCGGCCTCGTCTTCGAGCACATGCTCGCCGCAGGAGGCCTCGAGGCCGTCGCCCAGCGCAACGCCGCCAAGGCCAAGGTGCTCTACGACGCCATCGACGGATCCGACGGGTTTTACGCCGCGCCCGTCGCCCTCGCCAACCGCTCCAAGATGAACGTGCCCTTCACCATCCCCTCCAAGCCCGACCTCGAGCCCGTCTTCATCAAGGAGGCCCAGGCGCTCGGCATGGTCCAGCTCAAGGGACACCGCTCCGTCGGAGGCATGCGCGCGTCGATCTACAACTCGATGCCGCTCGAGGGAGTCCACGAACTCGCCGCGTTCATGAAGGAGTTTGCCAACAAGCACGCCTAAACTGCCCGCAGGCAAAAGAAAGCCAAAACAGAGCTCCAGTCGCAAAGCGGAAAGGACCGGGGAAAGAGCGACTCGCGCGCGCAACCCAGCACGAGGAGGGAGAACGAGAGTGTGCCATGCCCCAAACGGGAGAATCGGGAAACGGGCGAGGGGGGGAGGTCGAGCGGAGCGGACGCAGAGGCCCAGGGCGGGAACAGCGGGGGGGGGGACAAACAGGCACCCATCGACCATCGACGGCAAGGCACTGCTGCCCAACGGGCACCGACGCCTTCAGGGGGCGCCGACGCCTTCAGGGGGCGCCGGCGCCTTGAGGCGGCGCCGATGCCTACAAGGGCATCACCCCGCCTTCAGGGAGCATCACCCCGCCTTCAGGGAGCATCACCACCTTAAGGGGACGCTGCTCCCCCCATGGGCAAAGGCCAGGGCGCTTAAGGCGCTGCCGGCCTGCCCCTGCAAGAAGAAGGCGCCGGAAGCCGCCCCGGAGGAACCCAAGGGTGAAGTCGAGCTCGTCGAGGACAAGAAGGACGAGTAGGCGGCGCGAAAGCGAACCGGGAGACGGAGGGGGGGAGAGGAACCGCGTCGACGCCGACGAAAGACGCGATGAGGCGAGACGAGACGAGACGGGCGAAGAGACACTGACGAAGAATGCGGGCGAGGGGCGCGCAAGTCGTGCGGGGCGACGCCGCTCCGTTTCCGGTCTGCGGGGCCGCAGAAAAGCGGCCCCCGAACGGGCAGAACGGCCTCGAGAGGCACGCAGGGATGGGCAAAGCATGGGGGGAGGGGGGGGGGGGTGGAGGCGAGCGGACCCTACGACCCCTCGATCCCTTCCCTCGGGTGAGACGGGCTTACTACCTCTCGCTCTCTTCCCTCGAGTGAGATGTGCAGACCCCGCGACCCTTCTCCTCCTCCCCTCGGGTGGGGCGGCGACCGACGACGCGGCGCGAAAGAGGCGGCGCGGAGAGGAGCGATCGCGGTCGCGATCGCGGTCGAGGAGGGCGGAAACGCCCTCCTTCCCGGCCACGCCCCATCTCCCCCAGGCTTTCTTCTTCTGCGGGGTGAAGATCTGTAGCCCAGGGCACGGGCGGGATGCTCACGAGACAGAGCGGGAAACGCCCCCTTTCGAAAAAACAAACAAATGCAGAACGGGCATGGGCGCACGATCATTGCGTCCTCGCGCCGCCGAATCGCCGCGGCTTACACGAACCCTCCGCTCCCGCCCTTGCGTGCGTTCCCCCCCCCCCCCCCCCCCCCCCCCCCCCCCCCCCCCACCCCCCCCCCCCCCCCCCCCCCCACC
>PGFX01004032.1:0-10190 GCA_003612995.1 Prototheca bovis | reverse complement strand
AAGCGCGGCCGGCGAAAGGATCGAGGGAGAGGGACGATGTGGGGGGGGATGGGAAAGCGCGGCCGGCGAAGGGATCGAGAGAGAGGGGCGATGTGGGGGGGGGGGGAGGAAACGCCGCTTTGCGCTGCGAGAAACGAGACCGTCGAGACCGTCGCTCGCGACCCTCCCCAGAGTCTTTGCTCGAAAATCTGCTCGTGCCCTCGCCGGTGCTCTCCCCTTGTGCTCTCCCCTCGTGCTCTCCCTTCGCGTTCTCCCCTCATGCTCTCCCTTCGTGCTCTCCCTTCGTGCTCTCCCCTTGTGCTCTCCCCTCGTGCTCTCCCTTCGCGCTCTCCCTTCGCGCTCTCCCTTCGTGCTCTCCCCTTGTGCTCTCCCCTCGTGCTCTCCCCTCGTGCTCTCCCCTCGTGCTCTCCCTCTGTGCCCTCGCCGTTGGCCTCATTCGCGGTGGCAGTTTTGCGCCGTCCTCTTCCCCCGAACGCACGTTGAAGACATCGAGCGCTTTTTCGACGTCGTTGAAGGCGATCCAGACGACGATGGCGCCGAGCCGCGCCTGGGCGGCGATCGAGGGCGCGGCGTCGGCCTCGGCCTCGGCCGCAAACGCGAGCAGCGCGCGCGCCGCGCGCGAGGGCTCGCCCGCCTCGACGGCGTCGCGCGAGCAGGCGCGGAAGACCTCGCGGCAGTGCAGACCCTTGCCGGTGCCCGCCAGCGAGGCCACGGCGCGGTCGTGCGCCGCAGAGACCTTGCCCGGCTTGGCACCCGCCGACCGCAGCGCCTCGGCCCCGCGGCTCAGCGTCGACGCCGCCAGGTCGTCGCGACCCGCCTCGAGAAACCCGTCCGCGGCGGCGGGAAACAGAGACTCGATCAGAGGCACAGCCTTGGCCTTGGCGGCCGACTCGGCCGCGCTCGCCAGACACTCGGCGGACCGCCACGACGACCCGCTCGCCTGGTACCCCTTGGCAGCCTTGCGGAACGCCTCGATCGCAGCGTCCGTCGCACCGCACCGCTGCGCAGAACGGGACGGAGAAAGCACGGGTCGTGAAGGGGGTGGGGGGAAGGGGGGGGGGCGAACGTAAAACGCCTCCCCCCCCCCTCCTCCTCCGGCGCCCCGAGCCACCGCGCACGAAGCGCGAGGGCAAAGCGCGGAGAAAACGAGCGCCCCCCCGCCTCGTCCCACTCCGCTCGACCCGCTCGACCCCTTCCCCCCCCGACACGACCCGCCCACGGACGCGCCCTACGCGCCCCCTCCTCCTCCTCCGCCCCCCCCCCCCGCTCCGCGCTGCGCGCCTCGTAGATGCGTCCGGCCTTTTCGAAAAGGGGCGTCGCGCGGTTCCAATCCGGCTGGAAGCGCATGGCCCAGAACGAGGTGGTCAGCAGCGATTCGGCCTCCGCAAAGGCGCGATCGGCGTCGTCGCGCGACCCGCGCTGCCCGGGCTTGGCCATGGCGATCCCGATCGACCGATCGATCGCACGCCCGAAGGAACGACGGAGAAGAGAAAAAAAGGCGTGGGGCGAAACGGCGGAGCAGCGCCGTTTCTGCGACGGTGGCTCTCGAGGCGCCCGGGCGCGCGCGCGCGCGCGCGCGGCGCGACGGGGAGGGCGGGGACCGGGGGAGGAGGGGCGGAGGAAGCTGCCGATCCGGCGTCGGCCGGGCCCCGCCCTTTGTCGCGCGGCGGCCCTACCTGCGTACCTCCCTCCTCCCCCCCCCTCTGTGCTCTTCTTGCGGCGTTCCCATTCGCGTTGAACGGCTCTGTCTGGCGGGCGGTCGGGAACGTAATGAAATGAAAGGGCCGCGCGGCGGGGTCGGGGGCGGCGAGAGGGGAAAGGCGACATTTGGTCGAACGCGCGAGTCGACGGTGCGCGTGCGGCGAGGCGCGAAAAGCGGAGCGCGCCTGCGCCCCCCCTCCGCGGACGAGGGCGAAGGAAGAAAAGGGAAGCGGAGGGGCGCGCGGGGCTGGGAAGACGGAACGAGGGGCGCCGCGGCGCGGGAGGAAAGAGGCGGAGGGACGATGGGCGGCACCGATCGAGGACCAGGGGCGGGCGAAAGAGAAGCGTCGGTCGGGTGGCAGAAAAAAAACAAGGCGAAAAAAAAGAACAAAGCGCGCAAAAGTACATCATTCGGGGAAGACGGAGGGGAGATTGCGCGCGGGAGTCCAGCGCAGGGGGGGAAAAAGGGGGTGGGGCATGAGGGGCAGGAGGAACGAAAGCCAAAAGGAAGAGGGCAAAGACTGAGCGCAACGGCGCGGGCAAAGAACGACCCCACCGAGGGGGCGAAGCGTGAAAAAAAAAAAGGGAAACAGAAAAGGACACACCACATGGACTGGAGGCAGAAGGACGCGGGGGGGGGGGGGGGGGGGGGGGGGGGGAGAGGCGAGGACGTGCAACCCCGCTGGGGGCACTTTGTCCACGTCCTCCACCCCGCTACTGCCGCGTTCCTTGGTCGGTGCGCGTTGCGTCGACCGGGGAGAGAGCGTTGGCGAGTGCTTCAGCGAGCGTCGGCCGCTCCGGCGACCGTTCCGAGAGAGACCGCTGGGCCTCGGGCGAGGGTTGCCGGGGGGAGGAGCGGGGAGAGGAGGGTGGGGCGGTGGCGGCGTCCCGAGCGGGAGCGGCGCCCGGGGGAGAAGCAAGCGAGACCGCAGGGGCCGACGACCCGGCGCGGAAACGTTCTCCCTCCGAGGGGAGCGTGGGACCCGCAACGGGCTGCACTCTCGTCGAGGCGTCCGAGGGGCCGACAAAAGGCCGACCCTCTGCCGACGTGATGGGAGACCCGGCAAAGGGCCGTCCTGCTGCGGACACGGCAACTCCTCCGGCTCCGCCTACACCTCCGGCAGAGGGCGACGGCGAGGCACGATGCGAGCCGGGCGGAGGGGGGTGGGAGGAGTTGGAAGGCGTACGGGAGAGCGGAGAGGGCGCGTAGGCGGACACCAGGAATGTCGGCTGCACGAACGGGTATGCCTGGCCGCTTGGGGAACCCTGGGACGTCGCCTGCCTGACCGGATGCGCTTGGCCGCCCGAAGAGCCCTGGGACGTCGTCTGCCTGGCCGGATGCGGTTGTCCTCCCTCTGCAGCCGCCGGGCTCTGGGTCGCTGCGCCTCCCTCGCTCGCGTTCTGGGCGCGATGTCGGTCGTCGCTAATGTAGGAAAACTTGAGGCACCTGATGATGGCGTTGGAGAGCTCTTGAAGGCTCTTCGCGATCGCCGTGGCGCGATCGGGCGACTCGGCGGCCAGCGCCGCGTCAGGAGGCACCGCCCACCCCGGCAGCGCGACGCCGCTGACGCCCTCGACGCGCGCGCGCGCACCGCGGATCTGCTCGGCGGACTCGTAAATCAGATCCTCGCAGGAGAGACGAAGGTGGTCCGCCGGCCGAGACGAGCGGCGCGCCGCGCGCGCCCAGACGTTCGCCGAGGCGACCGCCAGTGCAGCGCCCTCGGACGCGCTCTTCGCCAGCGCAAACGCCTCCTGGGCCGCCGCCGCCCGACGCGGGTCCCGGAACGCGTCCCGGAGCTCCGTCACGCACGACAGAAACACGCTGGCAGGAGGACTACCGAAAGAGTCGCGACGCGGAGACGCCGGCGGGGCCGACGAGCAGGGAGAGCGCCCCGACCCGGTCGGCGAGGCCGCCGGGCTCGAGACAGGCTCGCCCGGCCGCCCGGGCGCGCCTGCGGCGCGTCGCGGCTGGGCGCCAGGGAGAGACTCCGGTTGCTGCTCCAGGGGAGACACCGCCTCACGTACCCGCTGCTGCTGCAGCAGCTGCTGCTGCTGCTGCTGCTGCTGCTGCTGCTGTTGCATCCGCATCTGCTGTTGCATCCGCATCTGCTGCTGCATCTGCTGCTGCTGCTGCACCTGCTGCTGCTGCATCTGCCGCTGCATCTGCTGCTGCTGCTGCACCTGCTGCTGCTGCTGCATCTGCCGCTCCATCTGCTGCTGTTGCTGCTGCATCTGCTGTTGCTGCTGCATCTGCCGCATCTGGGTCTGCTCCTGGAAGGTTGCCGGTCGCGGTCCCTGTCCCGACGCAGCCTGCCGCTCATTCGCGGAGGGTGCGGTCGTGGCAGCGCGGGCGGCCTGCGCGGCAGCCTGCGCGGCGGCCGCAGAGGCGGCGATCCGCGACGTTTGCGCCGCGGCATGCGCGGCCGCCTGCGCGTGCGCGTGCGCGGCGGCGGCTCCCGGGCCGCCCGCCAAGGCGGCGTTGTGCCGCGGCGGCGGCGGGCGCGGCTGCACCGGGGGAGAGGTGGCGGCGGCGGCGGCGGCGGCGTAGCCCCCCGCCGCGGCCGCCCCCGCGGCGCTCCGCTCCTTTCCGGCTTCCATCCTCGAGATGGCGTTGACCTGTGCGGTGGCTTGCCCGATGCGCATCTGGATGACGCGCAGCTGCGCTTGGGCGTCCGGGAGCGGAAGGTTCTGCAGCCAGGGCACGGGCGGCGGCCCCGCCTCCTCCTCTGGCCGGCGCTGCATCGAGAGGCGCCACCGGAGCGCGCGCCACTGGATGTGCATGCCCATGCACCGCATGGCGTTGGTCAGCTGCACGATCTGCACGGTGAGAAAACGCTTCTGCTCCTCCAGCGACGACAGAGCCGGCGGCCCGGGCGCGCCGCCAGGCGCGGCCGAGGGGGCTCCCGAGATGGACGCGCCGCCGGGCACGAACGGGGGGGCTCCCGAGATGGACGCGCCGCCGGGCACGAACGGGGGGGCTCCCGAGATGGACGCGCCGCCGGGCACGAACGGGGGGGCTCCCGAGATGGACGCGCCGCCGGGCACGGCCGAGGACCCCCCTGGAACACCGCTTGCGGGCAAGGCAGCGGATCCCGAGGCCTCCGACAGCACTTGCGCCGCGCGCACCGCAAAGGCGTCTTGCTCGGGGGGGGGCGCTGCGGCCCCCGGCAGCGATCCCGGGGGAGCGGGGATCCTGGAGCCGCTCCCCGCATTGGTCGCCGCGCTGGACGCAAAAGTGTCCACGCGCACAGGCCCCGCTCCCGCCCCCACGGCGGTTCCCGCTCCCACGGCGGTTCCCGCGCCCACGGCGGTTCCCGCGCCCACCGTGGCTCCCGCCCCCGTTGCGGCGGCGTCTACGCGTTGCTTCAAGGCCTGCATGCGGGCCTCGAGGGCCGCGACCGCCTGCTGCGGCTGCGTCGCGACGCGTTTCGGCGGCTCCCGCCCGCCGCCGGGACCGGCAGCGCGCAGGTAGTCGGCGTAGGGGTTGGGGCGGATGCGCTTCTCGAGCTCTCTCTGCGAGGCGAGGAAGCGTTCGAGACACGTGGCCGGGTCCTGGAAAGCCACGTCAGCGCCGAGCACGCGATACAGCGCGTCGGCCGCGACCGAGAGTGCCAACAGGGCGCTCGAGCGGCTCTCGAACACGGCCGCCGGGGCCGGCGGCCGGGAAGCCGGGCCCGAAAGGGAGGCTGACGCGAGGTCCCCGTGCGCGGGGACGACCGACGGTGCCGAGGCGGGGGAAGCCGAGGCGGGGGAAGCCGAGGCGGGAAAAGCCGAGGTGGGGAAAGCCGAGGCGGGGGAAGCCGAGGCAGACGCCGCGGCTTGGCCGCTGCGACCCTCGGTGGGCTCGGCGCCACGGAGACCTGCGGAAACCTGCTCACCCGGAGCCGTGCCGGTTTCGGCGGCGGCTGCGGCGTCCCCCGCCTCGCTTCGCGCCCCCTGCCCGCCGCCCCCTGCAACGTCGTCCACGCCCGCGATGCCCGCGACCTTGGCGACCACTTTGGCGTCCGCTTCCTCGGCGGCGGCGTTGGCTCCCGGCCAGAGCTCGAGGCCTCGGAAGGCGGGGTGGTCGATCAGGGCATCGCAGGCCTGGCCGCAGGCGACCCTCTTCACGTGCCACGGCAAGTCGGCGACGGCCCGCAGCAGCGCCCGCCGGTGCCGGCGGCCCCACCGCGGCGCCGTGGGGATGTCCAGACGCCGGAGCGGCGTGTCTTCCTGCGAGTACCCGTGCGCGCGACCGCGAACAAACTCCGGCAGGTGCCCCAGGTAGCCACGCACCGAGCGGTCCAGGGGAGCGGATGGGGGAGCAGGGGCGGATGAAGGAGCCGCGGCGGATGGGGGAGCAGGGGCGGATGGAGGAGGCGTGGCGGATGAGGGAGCAGGGGCGGATGGGGGGGCAGGGGCGGATGAAGGAGCCGCGGCGGATGGAGGAGGCGTGGCGGATGGGGGAGCAGGGGCGGACGGAGAAGCAGGGGCGGATGAAGGAGCCGCGGCGGATGGAGGAGGCGTGGCGGATGGGGGAGCAGGGGCGGGCGGAGAAGCAGGGGCGGATGAAGGGGCGGCGGCGGATGGGGGAACCGCGGCGGGAGAGGTGGAGGTGCCGTTGGCCGTTGCGGGGGGCCGGGGCGACCCGTCGACCGCCGCAGGGGCGGCCGGGGGCCGTTGGGCCTCTTGCAGAGCGAACTTCCTTTCCTCGCGCCGTTCGGCCTCTCGCGGAGCGGGTTCCTTTTTCTCCCGCCCACCCTTGTCGTCGCCGTCTCCGGTGAGGTCCACCACCTCGGCCTCGGGGCCGCCGGCGGGCCCCGAGGGCGGCAGCGCCCCCGCCCGCGTCGGCTCGGGTTTCCGTTCGTCCTCAAACAGGAAGGCTCGATCGAGCTCGTGGAGCGCTTGCCTGACCGCGATCCTGGTGACCTCCCGCGGACAGTTTTGCGCAATGAGACGCAGGCAGCGCACCTGCACCAGCGCGTACCGCGCCTGAGCGGGGCAGGGTCCAATCAGCGCGTCGGGCTCCGCCACCGCCTCGCGGCAGAGCGCCTCGGTGGACGCGGTGACGACAAGCGCGCTGCGCGACAGCGCGCGGGTCGACTCGGCCGACATGGCCATCGCCCTCCGCAGCAGCGCCGGGGGGATCGGCCACGACGCCCGAGACGCGGGCACGGACGAGAAGGGCGGGAAGTCCGACAGCGACGGAGGGGGGCGAGGCTGCCGACGCCGGTGTGTCGGAAGCGACCAGAGGGGGAACGGCGCGGGGGGGGGGACGGTCGACGCGACCGCCGAAAGGGGCGCGCCCGCGAGAACCGTCGGCGACGTCGAGGCGGCCGCGGCGGCTCCGGGGGGGGAGAGGGACGAGAGAGGAGACGGAACGGAGGCTGGAGGGGACGACGGTGAAACGGGTGGCGACGGGATGGCCGATGCCGAAGCGGTCGCTGCCCGCGCATCGGCCGGCGTCGCGACGGAAGGCAACGCTCCCGCTCCCGGTCCCGGTCCCGGTCCCGGTCCCGTTCCCGGTCCCGTTCCCGTTCCCGTTCCCTCTTCCGTTCTGCCTTCCCCTTCGTTCCACTTTGTGAGAAACTCGGCGGCGGCGATGCGGAGCTCCATGGCTCTGACGATGATGCGCAGCACCGCGCGGCAGGCGAGCGCGATCTCCGGGTCCGAGGGGTAGATGCGCGAGAGCATGAGGACGTGGCGCACCGACTCGAGCACCGGCCGGCTCCGCGCGACGCCGTAGGCGGGAAGCTCCCGCAGGATGGTCACCGCCGCCACGTACGGCCACGACGTCCGGGGACAGCGGCGCCCGTTGTATACCGGCACCCCGCCAACCCCCAGCTGCGGCGGACCCAGGGAGGGAGCGGCGGCGCCCGGGCCAGAGGGGGAGCGGGAGGGAGCGGCGGCGCCGCCGGCCGCGCCTCCGGGCCCCGTCCCCCCGGTGTCCCTGCGTCGCCGGACGCCTCGCCGGGCGCCCTCGCGGCGCCAGCCGGGACGGCCGTAGCCCTCGGCGCGGTGGCGGAGCCGCGCGCCGTCGTCGCCCTCGGGTGCCTCGCGGTCCGCCTCGGCCTCCCACGCGTCGTCGTCCTCCTCGTCCGCGGGGTCGCCGGACGCGGACGGGTCGAACGAATCTTCCGACGAGACCGACAAGGAAGACCGCGAGGAGAGCGATGACGACGTGATGGAGGAAGACATGGAGGAGGAGGAGGAGGAGGAGGAGGAGGAGGAGGCAGCGGAGGAGCCGTCCGAGTCGGAGCCGGAAGAGCCGGAGCCAGACGAATCTTCCGCCGCTGCCTCGCCGGCCGACGAGGCGCCGCTCCCCGAGCCTCCCTCCGCGCCCGCCGGGCCGCCGAGCGGATTGCGGCGGTTGGCGCGGTCCCCTCCGGGCCCAGCGGGCGCGCCGTCGGCGGCGCCCCGCCCTTCCGCCGCGCCGTCGGCGGCGTCCCGCCCTTCCGCCGCGCCCTCCCCGGCCTGGCGGTCCTCCTCCGCGCTCGTCTGCCGGGCCTTGTCCCTGGCCTCCTTCCGCAGCCTGCGCTTCTCGTTCCGCTTCTCCTCCCGCCTGCGCTCGCGCTCCCGCCTGCGCTCGCGCTTTTCGCGCCGGCGGCGGCGGCGCTCCTCGCGCTCCTCGGCGCGCGCGACCTCGCCGCGCGCCGCGGCGGCGCGCAGGCGGCGGCCCACGGCCGCGCTGGGCCCGGCGCCGCCGCCGGCGGCGAGCTCGGCCGCGGCGGCGGCCGCCGCCGCGGCCTCGGCCGCCTCCTGCGCCTTGAGCTTTGCGGCCGCCTCGGTGAACAGGTTCGCCCAGAAGACGTCGGCAGGCTCGTCCGAGGCCGCCGAACCGGGCGCGCCCGGGGCGGGGGAGGATGCGTCGCCCCCCGGGGCGCGGGAGGGCGTGCCCCCGCCCGGGAAGGCGGCTCCGTCCGGCGCCGGCGTCCCCGAGCTCGTCGGGGCGTTCTCGGAGGGCGGTCGCGACGCGGCGGCTCCGGCCGGGAGGGGCACCAGGAGCATCGGCTCGCCCCGCCCCTCCGCCTCGCGGCTGTCCGTGCGGCGCCGCTTCTCCGCCCTCGAGCCGCCGCCCTCGGCGAGGTCCCCCGAGCGGGGCCTCGCCGGGCGCAGACGCGCGCGCGGGTCTGGCGACGCGGCCGAGTCGCCCAGCTGCGCCCCGGCGCCGTCGGCCGTCGCGCCGGTCGAGCCCGAGCGCGCCGCCGCCTCGCCTGGGGTGCTCCCTCGGCCCGGGCTCTGCGGCTGCAGCCCGACGTCCTCCCGTTCCTTCTCCTCCTCCTCCTCCTCCTCCTCCTCCTCCTCTTCGTCCGGTTTGTCGTCGAGGCGAAAGGTGGCGACGGACAGTTTCGATCCCTTTTTCTTGCCACCGACGCGTCTGCGTTCGGTGCGCGAGGCGAGGATGTCGTCGATGTCTTCGCGCTCGAACCGCTCGGCCTCCTCGTCGAGCTCGTCGGCCTCCGAGCCCACCAGGCCGTGCGCCCCCCCCCGCAGCAGCGAGGCCACGCGCTCGCGCTCCTGCTCCGCGGCCGCCGCGCGCGTCGCGGGCAGCGACGCGCCCAGCAGCGGCGCCGCGGACGACCGCAGCTGCCGCGGCGCGTTCAGCAGCGAGGCGCCGTCTGGCGCGCCGGGGGGCTGGGCTGCGGCCTGGTCGGCCCCGGGCGCGCTGGCGACCGAGCCGATGAGCCTGTCGAGGCCCAGGTCTGCGGCGGTCTTCTTGCGCTTGCGCTTGTCCGGCGGCGGCGAGTCATAGATCGACATCTTCTTGCCCGAAAGAGGCCTGGCCTGCGTCCCTGCACGGCCGGCGCCGGCACCGGCGCCTCCGTTCTCCTTCCCCTCCTCGTCCTCCTCCTCCTCCTCTCCCTCCTCCTCTCCCTCCTCCTCCTCCTCGTGCGCTTCGGAGCCGAGGATGGCTTCGTCGAGTCCCTGTTTGAGGCTTGCTGTTCTGAAGAGCTCTTCTTCGACGGTTCCCCGGCAGAGGAGGCGGTAGACCGTGACGCTCTTGGTCTGTCCGATGCGGTGGCAGCGGGCCATGGCCTGGAGGTCGTTCTGCGGGTTCCAGTCCGAGTCGTAGATGATGGCCGTGTCCGCGGCGGTGAGCGTGAGGCCCTGCCCGCCCGCGCGCGTCGAGCACAGAAACAAAAAGGCGTCCCGGGAAGGGTCGTTGAAGGCGTCCACCGCCGCCTGCCGCGCGCGCTGCGGGACCTCGCCGTCGATCCGAAGCGGCTCGGGAAGACCCATCGCCGTCGTCAGGTCGTGCACCAGGTTCAAAACCCCCTTGAACTGCGAAAAGAGCAACACGCGACGACGCTCCGACCGAAGCTTCTCGAACAGCTTGCGCAAAAACATCATCTTCCCAGAACACGAACTCAGCAGCTCCAACTCGGTCACCCGGTCGGAGGAAACGGGGAGGGAGGGGAGGGGGGGCGCGGACGAGGAGCCGGGGCCGAAGCCGGGGCCGGAGCCGGAGCCGGGGCCGGGGCCGGGGCCGGAGCCGGAGCCGGGGCCGG
>PGFX01004031.1:0-10192 GCA_003612995.1 Prototheca bovis | reverse complement strand
GGGGGGGGGTGGGGGGGGGGGGGGGGGGGGGGGGGGGGGGGGGGGGGGGGGGATTGCATCGGCGGTCGCGAGGCGGCACGCCTCGAGCGCAAACGGACCAAGTAGCATAGCCTCCTTTCCCAAGCAACTTGACGATCCGGAAGTATCTCGCGAGCTCGAGGTCGCCGGCCCCCAACAGGTGGTTGGCCGAGGCCTTGGCGACGAACTTCTTGAACATCGAGACCCGAGCGTCGCCGACGACGCGGCGCAGGAGGGGGCAGTGGACGAAGACCTCCGGGAGGCGAGCAAGCGAGGAGGTAAGTCCGGGAATCGCGGACTCGTGCTCGACCGACGAGTGGCCGAGCGCCTCGACCGCGTCGGGTCGAGCGAAACGTTCGGCGACACACAGCAAAAGAACCTCGACGCCAAGGACGGCGACCGCCGCGTGCGCGAGCACGGATCGCACTAGGCCTCCGTCCTCGAAGGAGCCCGCGCCCGGGCGCGCGCGCGCTCTGCCCGCCGGCGCCGCGGGCGGCGCAAGCATCGCTTCCCGTCCTCGCGCGAGAAAGGATCGCTCCAAGCCGCTCCGAGGGTGAAGTAAACGAGCAAACACGCCGTTCTCAAAGGCGCGTGGTCCGTATCGGACTCGTTTGGTAATTCTCCTCCCGCGCCGCGTCCGAGGCGCGCGGGCGCACGCGCCGGCGGAGGAGGCGTCCACGAGGCCTCCATCGGGGACGCCCGGGGAGGGGGGAGCCGGGGGGAGGGGGGCGACGAGGCAAAGCTCGCCCCAACTCGAAACGAGCCGGACGCGCGCAGCGCCCGAGGCCGACGCTCGACGTCTCGAGGCTCTCGAACGGTGCCCGCAAACCCAACAAAGCGGAGCATTCGACGCCGCGCGGCGCCGCGGCCAGGGTTCGCGCTCGGCGCCCGCGCTGCCAGGTGAGAGGGGAGGAGAGGGGAGGGGACAGGGGGCAGCTCGGGAGGCGGGCCGTCCCGCCTCCCGGGCCGCCCCGGCTGTCGGCTCCGCGCCGCGTCGCGAGCTTGTCCCGAGGGCACCGACGCCGCCCGCGCCGCCGCCGTCGCCGCCACGCGGGCCGCGCGAGCGGCGCGGGACCGGCGACGGAACCGCTCGCGGGTGGCAGGAGAGGATGGAAGCAAAGAGAGGAGCCAGGGAGGCAAAGGGGGTGTGGGGGGACGGACGGGGAGGCAAAGGGGGTGCGGGGGGACGGACGGGGAGGCAAAGGGGGCGGGCGAGGGGACACAGCCGACGGCCGAGCGCGCCGACGTCGCAGACGCGCGCGCAATCGCCGCGACCGGGGAGACGGGGAGGCGCGTCCCGGCGCCGCGGGCAAAAAGACGTCGCACGCCGCGAAACGACAGGCACGGGAGAGATGGGGAGGACCACCGCACTGTTCACCCCCTCCCCTTCTCTAGAAGAGGGGGGATGGGGAAGGAAACAAAGAGGAAGCAGAACAAAAACACGAGCGAGACGAGACCCGCTCGCACTTCTCGGGAGCCAAAAGGGGGAGGGGCCGAGCCACTCTGTGAGGAACGCGCCGCCCCCGGAGGTGCAGCCCGTTCCTCCCAGGCCGCTCCGCCGCTCCTTGCGCCTCGCGTCCCCCCAGACCGGGCCCCGGCCCTTCCCTGGGCCGAGGCCCGGCCCCAGGGCGGGAAGCCCTCCTTCCCGCCAAGCGCGGCAGCCGGCCTGCCCTTGGGCGTCCGGCTGCCGCGTGTGTACCAACTTTGGTCTTCTCGACTCAGAGAGGTTTGCCTCTACCCGGCTTCGCCGGAGGTTCTCCCTCACAAGCTCGGCTCCCCGGTCTCCCCAAAGAAGAAGCTCATTGCCTAGTTCGTTCGTGGTGCCGCGCGAGAGGGGCACGTGTATGGGCCGCGCCTCACAACCGGCACGGACGGTTCGACCCGTCGTGCTCGAAAAAGGGCCGCGAGACGCGCTCGCACCTGATCATCCTGTCGTCCTCGCGCAGGATTTTCCAAACTCCATCGCACGTCGTCGTCGCGATCGTGGCGCGGCCGGTGCGGACGTCGAAGATGCCGGCCGCGTCGTGAAGCCCGATTTCTCCGGGCACGTCGCCCCCGCGCAGGTACGGGCTGTTTTCGTAGCGCTCGACGGTCCCCACGTCGTACGAGATGAGATCGCGCCAGCAGTCAAAGGAGGTGTGGAGTCCCACGGACGGCCAAGTAGACCAGCTTGCGAATCCTCGACGGCGGCTCGTCTGCACAGCACACCGGCATGCGCTCCTCGGACGCGACGTTTTCGACGGGAAACATCCAGCATTCGCATTCCAGGTCCGGCGTTCGAAACGGCGACTGCGAGTTCTCAAACTCGTGCACCCAGACGCTGCGCGGACCCGGCTCCGCTCCGCGGTCGTGAGGAGCGTTGCCGCAGCAGCTCAAGTCGCCGTTGGGCAGCTCGAAGCAGCCCAAGAGCTCGGGCAAAGTCGGGCTGCAGTCGTGCGGTGGCGGCAAGGGGACCTCAACGACGCGTCCCTCGAACGCAATCGTCGTGTGCTCGCCGTAAGGGCGAACGACGAGCGGTCGCTTCTGCGACGGCTCCAGCGAAAACCGGGCGTCGAGCGAGTGCTCGACCCGCAGCCGACCCGTCCGCGCGTCCCACGCGCGCACGCCGTGGTCTATTTCGCATGGGACGTCGATCGCTTCGTTCGCCACGAGGCATCAAGGCCCCGTGAAGAATGCCGCCGTCACCCGACCTCGTCGGGGGTACCCGCGCGTCAGCGCCCTGCCGGTGGCCGCGGACATCACCGTCCGCTTTTTGCCCAGCCCGTTGCCCGTCAACGCCGCCAACAGCCGACAGGCCGCAATCTCGCAGACCTCTTTCCCGTCCGCAGCGGTGACCCACCACGTCTTGATCGCCTCGGCAGCGACCGCGTCTTCCACGCTGTTGCGGGCCAGCTTCGGACGGAAGGAGGGGGGGGGGGGACACGGACACGGAGGAGCGGAGGGAGGAGGAAAGAGCGCAGGCCTGGAAAACCCGCGGCGTCGCCTGCCACCTCCGCCCGCTGACGACGCGGACGACGAACGCGAACGAAGAAGCGCCTAACGACGCGCGCAAAGGCAGCGCTCGAGACGGCCGCGCGGCGGCTCTCGAGACGGCCGTGCCTGCGCTCGCGCCCGCGCGCGGGCGCGGCCGCGCGCGCGCGCGCGGTCCCGCGTGCGGGGCCCGGCGGGGCGGCGTTCGGTTTTCTCCGCCCGCGCTCCGGCGCCGCGCGCGTGCTATGCCTCGAGCTGCCATCTGGGTCGCTGTGGTGGTCGCAGTCGCCGCGGGTTGGATGCTCGGAGCGCCGTCCGCTCGTGGGCCGAGTGCGTTCGTGTCCGCCCCCGCGTTTCCGCGCTTTCCGTCGAGGACCGCCGCGATGTCGCTCAGGTCGGTCGACTACGAGATCCACGGCAAGGTAGTCGGGAGCGATCGGCGCGAATCGGACAGAGGCGACCGCGGGGCGTGGGACGCGGGGCGTGGGACGCGCCTCCCCGCGCCGCCCGACGCCGCGGGCGGGCGGCGCGCCTGGTGCGGCCGCGGCCCTTTTCCGCGGCTCCTCTCGCCGCGACCAAAGTCGCGGCGGGGAGAGTCCGCGCCTCGCGATCCGCGCTGCCGGTGGGGCGACCCGGACGGGGAGATGCCCTTGGGCGTCGCATCGGGCGCCCAGCTGGGCCGGGGCCGCGAAGATGGTCTCCTGCTCTCGCCCGCCCGCGGCGTCAGCGTCGGCCGCCGTCGGGGACCGGCGTCAGAGGGCCACGGCCCCCGGCAGGCGACGAGGTCGCTCCCACGCACCGCGTTCTCTCGCTGATTGCAGGTTCAAGGTGTTTACTTTAGGGCGTGCACGGTGGAGCACGCTCGGGAGCTCGGTGCTGTCGGCTGGGTGCGGAACACCGACCGAGGAACGGTCGAGGGCACCGTCCAGGGCTCTGCTGAGACGGTCGACTCCATGAAGGCAAGTGTGAGGGGGCGGGAAACGGTTACGCGCGCGCTTTGGCGGCTCTGCCTTGCGGAATCACCCGCCAAGCAGAGCGGCTCGAGGAGCCCGGGTAGGCACCTAGAGGGCCAGGGTCGGTCGTGACCCGACGCCGCCGCGCGCCCAGGAGGGCGCCGGGGGCGGGAGTGGACGCGGGGGCCGGCCGGGGGGGGCAGCCGGCGGCCGCAGATCTCTGGCTCGGGAGGGCCGAAGACGGCGAGGCCGAGCGTGGAAGAGGGGGGGTCTAGAGGAGGTTTCGGGAGAGCGTGGTGGACGCGAAGCGGGACGCGGGGGGGCAGTGCGGTCAGCGCGGAACGGGAAGCGGGCGGGCGAGAAAAGGAGGGAACGGGAGAGAAGGAGAGGGCAGGGCGCGGGGCTAGGGGGCAAAGGACGAGGGCAGCGACAGGCCGAGGGGGCGGGGGACGAGTTGCGACGGGGAGGGGGGGGGGGGGGGGGGGGGGGGATGGGTGGGCTGGCCGGCTCGCACGGCACGCGGCCAGGGAGGCGCGGGGCATGCCGCGCCTCGGCGACATCGCCATCGAGAGCCATCGCCATCGCCATCGGGAGCGCGCCGCGCAAACCGCAGGGCGATCCGATCGGGCTCCGCGAGTCGCACGTCGCGGTTTGAATTGCCCCTCGGGCGCATGTTCTGCCGATCGAACCCGCAACGTGACGCGAAACGGCGGCGAGGCGGTCGAAGCCGCTGGGCCCCGTGGGGACCCTTTGCGCTTCGCGCGTTTCGAAACGAAGCGGCCCGAGCGCCGCGCGGGGAGACGGTGGTCGAGCTTGCGCTTGAAAACCCAAGTCGCGGCGGCGCGGCGATCGGGATGCGGAACGCACCTCGGGATGGTCGTGCGTCGATGCGAGCTTCGTGCGCCGTGGGCCGGGTCGGCCCCCTGCCCGTCGCGCCGCGCGGGCGTCGCCGGGGTGCGGGTCGCCGCCACCGGGGCGCGGCGCGGCTGCGATTGCAGCGGCGCGTTTCCGCGGCCACGTTCGAATCACCCTAGAGCGAACGAAATTGCGTGCGCGCCGGAGGCGGCTCGCGCTTTTTGTGGTGTTGTTCGTCCCCCTGTCGGTCTTTCCCCTCCTTTCTCTCCCTGGCTGACACGCACGCAGCTGCGCGGAGGGAGGGAGGAGGGGGAAGAGCGGCGAGTGGAAGGGCAGGGTCGTGCTGCGCGGCCGATCGTTGGCGCCCCACCCGCGACGTGACGGACGACCCACTGACTCCTCGAGCTATTCGCTCCCTCGCAGCACCACGCTTCCTCGCAGCATCACGCTCCCTCGCAGCACCACGCTCCCTCGCAGCACCTCGCCTAGCTCTCCCCCCTCCTCTCTCGCGCGCGGCGCAGATCTCGACGACAATGACAGCGACAGAAGAGGGCGTGACGATGGCGCGGATGTGAAAAGAATGAGGGGAGAGGAAAGGAAGAGGGCGAACGAGCCCCGACTGGCAAAGTCACCAGGCACCTGGCAAAGGCACCAGGCACCTGGCTCCGGGACGGTTGTTTGGTATGAGAGTCGCGGACGGGGGAGATCCTCCCGCGGGCGATTCTCGAGCCCTAAAGCATTTAATGAAGGGGGGAAAGATCAGACGAGAGAGGGAACGACAGAACAGCAGAAGACGATCGCGCACCGAGCAGGAGCGAGGTCCAGGGGAGCATCAAAAGCAAGGTCTGTGCGCACCTCCAGGCGAGGAGCGCTGGGAAGACCTGCGAAGACGAACGTTGTGGCGCGTGCACGACGAAACGAGCGGATCGAAATATTGAGACTGAAGCGGAGACGACCACGGAAAAAGAAGAAGAAGAAAAAAAACTGAACTGGGAAATGGGCACAGAGATGCAGAGAGCAGAAGAGTGTGCGCTGAGGGGGGGGGGGGGGGCGACGGAGAACAGGCGTCCGTCGGCCGACGCACGACAGGCAGAACGTTGCGCGGGACGGAGAAACGAAGCAGAGAGACGGAGGGGGGAGGGGGGGGGTGAGGGGGGAGAGGAGGGGCAAGGCGTCATGGCAGTGCGGTGAGGCAAGGCAAGGCGATCGGGCGGGGTGGTGAGGCGGTGGGGCAAGGCGACAGGAGACTAGAAAAGGCGGCGAAGGGCGGTGGTCTGTTCCTCCGGGTCAATGCTGCTGGCTGCAAGTTTGGCAAGGTGCCCGGGCGGCTGGCGCCAGGGGGGCGAAGAGGGCCCTCGGTGGCGGCGAGCACCGCGAACGTTGTGCTGCCGAAGGGCAGCGCCAGAGGGGGGACGCGTCCCTTCGACGTCCTGCTGAGACGCAGAGGCAGGAGGAGGCAGAACGCGACGTCGCGCGATCCGCCGGCGAGCCGGGAGGGAGCGCGCCAGATCCGAGGGGGGACGTCGGCAAACGAGGGGAGGGGAATGTGGCGGCGGAGAGCGGGAACGTCGGGGGGCGGAGCGACCGAGGCGGCGCGACGGGAGCGCTGCGAGGAGCAGTCGAGCGCATCGCGGAGGCGCGCGTCGCGCTGTGGCCCGGGGCTCTACTTGACGGGCAGGATGAGCGTGGCAGGGTGGTCCTGGTCGCCCGAGAGGGTGATCACGCTGCCCGAGGGATTTTGCGCCGTCAGACGCTCGTCGGAGCCCTGGATCACCAGCATCACCTGGTGTCCCCTTCCGAGGTCGTAGAGGGCGAGGAAGATGTCAAAGGTGACGCGAGTGCGGGCAAAGGGCTGACCGTCCCTCGTGCGCGGGCCGTCGACGGGGAACGAGTAGGGCGCCGACTGGATGTAGACGGCGGTCCCGGTCGTCGGGTCGAGGTCGTAGAGGAAGGCGACGAGCGTCCCGAGCTCGGCGGTGGACTCGACGTTGATGGAGACGATGGCGGCGCCGCGGATGGAAAGGCCGTCGGGGTAGGCCTCGGAGGCCCAGATGGCACCGTAGCGGCGGTCGAGGTCGGCGACGTTGACGGCGATGGGGATGTTGAGGTCGGTCATGAGCAGGTTGGAGGTGAGGGTCATGCCGGCCGTGGCACCGGTGGTCTTGTCGGTGGAGAAGGAGTAGGAAAAGTTGGCACCCCCGATCGTGGGCGCGGGCGAGGGCTCGGGGTTGGACCACTCTGGGAGTGTGTCGTTGCTCGAGTAGAGCGAGGGGGCCTCGACGCTCTCGTAGGTGCCGGTGAGGTCGCCGACCGATTTGTCAAACGCGTTCCAGAACGAGTACTTGTCGTTGGAGAGGTTTCCGAGCGTGTAGGGGATCTCGGCGGGCGCGAGCTGCTCAAAGCTAGGCGCGCTCTCGAGCGCGGCGCTCATCGACGGGCGCACGCGCACCGTGGGGAGGTCGAGGATCCCGCTGCTGGTGTTGTTGTTGAGATAGGCATCGAGCCAGTCGATCCCGAGCGTCCAGAACTCGGTCATGAACCCGATGAGACCGTAGATTTCGGCGATGACGTGGTCACCATAGCGCATGTCGTAGCGCTTGGGGCCCGTGAAGCGCTCGAAGAACTCGACGTTCTGGTTGGGCGAGAAGATGGTGTCCCTCCAGCCGGACGCGAAGAAGATGGAGGGGTTGTTCTTGTTGAGTTGGTCGATGCACTCTATGGGCGATCGCGGGAGCGCAAAGTCGTCGATGAAGGTCTCGTTGCGGTCAGAGAGCTGCTGCAGGTCGTCCTCGATGTAGTCCGGCGCGCGCCCGAGAATGGTCCCCACGGTGCGGAGCGTCTCGAGCGACTGGATCATGGGCGTTCTGCGGCCGTAAAATGCGGAGAGTGCGTCGCCCCAGCCCGAAAGCGAGACGATGGAGCGGATGCGCGAGTCGCGGCAGGCGGCGAGCACGCCGAGCCCGGCGCCGTACGACATGCCCATGGTCCCGAGGCGCGAGCTGTCCGCTCCGGCGTTGTCGACGACCCAGTCGATGACGGTGGAGACGTCTCGGATATCCTGCTCGTCGGCGATGCCCCAGACACCCCCGCTCTTGCCAAAGCCCTGCGGCGCGTAGCCGACGACCACAAAGCCGCGCTTGACGAGGTAGCCGATGCGCGTAAAGTAGATGTCCTCGCTGAAGCCCCAGCTGGCGATGGCCACGACCACGGGCAAACCCGCCGGGCCTGTCGCCGGCTGCCACACGGTCGCGTGCAGTAGCACGCCGTTGGACGCGGTGATGTAGTCGTCGTAGCTCGGGATGGAGGAGTTGGTGGGGAAGGCGTTGGAGGGCAGCGGGGGCGCGCCCATCGCGTTGAGCGCGACGTTCAGCGTCGACTCGACCGCCGGGATGAGCGACGCGCGGGCGAGCGGCGGGGCAGCGGAGAGGAGCGGCGCAGCCGACAGGCACAGCGCCGCCGCCAGCGCGAGCAGCGGGCGGAGCGAGGGCGGCGCCATGGGGGCGGGAAGGGGGCCGGAAGGGGGCCGGAGAGGAGATGCGCCTCTCGGCGACCGGAGCGGAGGGCGCGCGGGCCGAGCCGCGGAACGAACGCGGGAGCCTCTGCGATGCTTGTCGAACGCCACGCGCCGAGCGCTAGGCGGCCCCGCGCGGGCGCGAAAGGTGCGCCGGACGCCCGGCCTGGCCGGAGCGCGGCCGCGGACCGAGCTGCGCGCAGGCGGGAGTAGGGCGGAGGGAGCGGGAGGGAGGGCGCGCGGGACGCGACGGTGAGAGGTGGCGCGCGGACGGGTCGGAACGAGCGCGCCCGAAAGTTTGTCGCGCGACGACGCGAAACGAGAAGCCCGCGGACGAAGAATGGAGCAAGACGCCGCCGCCGGGATTTATCTCCCTCGCGCGCAGGCCTGCGCGCTTCCCCCCCTTCTCTCGGCCTCTGCCGCCCCCATTCACCTCGGCTCGGGCACGGACCCTCGGTCCGGCCGCCGTGCCGTACCCCTTCCTACCCGCCCGCCTCGCTCCCTATTCCTCTGGGACCCGGTCCGGACCTCGGCGCCGCGCGCGTCCCCCGCCCTCTGCCCCCCCCCCTGACCCCGCTTCCCTGCCCCCGCCCCCGACCCCGCTTCCCTCTCCCCCCCCCTCCCCCCCCGCGGGCTGCGCTCCGCCAGCGGAATGCCAGCACCGGAGCGGCCCGCCGACGCAGATGCACCAGCCGCAAGGTAGCCACACACTATTACGACGCTGTATGCGACGCGTGTGGACCTCCCGAGCCGCGCGTCGGCGGCTCGACGGCAAAGCGTGCGCGTGCGGGGCGGGGGCGAGGGGGGCGCAGGGCCGGGGGGACGGAAGGGGGGGGGGAGCGGCGGGGGGGCGGTCGCCCCGGCCGCGCTCCGCCCCCCGGGGGACTCCCGCGCGCGGCGCCCCCGCCCCTCTCGCGCGCGTCGCGGCTCCCGGGGCGGAGGCGCACCTCTCTCGGGAGCCGACAAACGTGCACGGCGCGCAAGTTCGGAGACCGGTCGCTTCGCGCGAGGCAGGCCGACACGGAGAAAACGTCGCACCGCGCCTCCGCGCGCGTCGACATCTGCCGCGTCCCTCTGGGGTCGCCCGATGCCAACAGCGGCACGGCCGCAGCCGCGGTGCGCTTTCGACGCCGCGGACGGAGACCCGAGGCTTCGAACGCACCCACCCAATACTCTTGTATTTGTTACCACAAAATCTTGTAATGCCGACCCGGCGCTCGCCGCCTCCCGGCGAGGGGCACGACGGGTGAGACGGCGACCCCCGCGAACTACCTCGGGCCGGCCCCCTCCGAGAATATGTTTGGCCGGCTTCCCGTCCGAGGTCGTAATCGCGCGAGTTGCGCCGTCGTTAAGGCGTGGTGCGGATTACATCACTGCGATACCACTCTGAAATACATGTAAAAGTCTGCCCGTCGGAATGCCGGCGATCGGGACCACGGCCGTGGCGGCGCACGCCTCGCGGGGAACAGAGGCGGGCGGGGGGGCGGGGCGGCCCGTCCGAGCGAACCACCCCTTTGGCCGGACTGGACGCGGCCGTCTGTCGCTCAGGGCCGGTCGACGTCGACGACGCCGCGACGTCCCTCGCGATCATCTCACAGTTTAATTGGCATCGTGCCATTCACGACCGCAGCAGGGTTCCGCGCGCCGCCCCTGCCGGTCCCTTCCGTCGCATTTCCCTCCAGGCGCCTGTGCCTCCCTTCCCCCCGGCTCGCCTTTTTCGCGGCGGTCGGACATTTTGTGCTCGGTTTCGGTGACGAAATTTCCCCCGATCGGCGGAGCACGATCGCGCGCCGCGAGAAAGAGCCCATCCAGCCGCGCCCCGCCCCGCCCGGCTGCGCCCCGCCCAGCCGCGCCCCGCCCGGCTGCGCCCCGCCCAGCCGCGCCC
>PGFX01004030.1:0-24670 GCA_003612995.1 Prototheca bovis | reverse complement strand
GCGTCAAGCCGCGCGTCGGGCCGCGCGAGCGGCAGGCGCGCGCTCTGGGCCGCGGAGAGGTGCGACCGGTCGGCGGCCTCGACCTCGGCGGTCCCTCCGCCCCCAAAGTCCCCAGCCCGATCGCCCGCGCGCGCGCCCCGGTCCGATCGCTCCCTCCGCGCGAGGCGTCGGCGTCCACCACGCCGCGGATCGGCGCGCCGCGCCCCGATCGAGACGCGGTGCGTTCGTCTCTCTGCGCGCCGACCGCGGTCGTCGGCCCCCGCCCGTCCGACCCGCGCCGCCCCGCGATCGCGGGCGCGCGTTCCGCGGTCTCCGAGGGGCGCGCCTCGCGCGCCGCGGCGCCCGGAGCGTCGTGGTCCGGAGCAGATCGGAGGTCCCAAAGCGCCAAGGGGGACGGTCGGTCGTCGCGCGACACCCGTCGATCCGCTCGCCGGCGGGCGGGGGCGTATCGGGCGCCGAGGGCCGCGAGCGGCCCGGGAGAGGAGGCGGGGACGGCCGCCTCGCCTTCCGCGTGGAGAGGGTCCGGGAGCGGAGGCCGCGCTTCCCACCCGCCCGGCCTGCCGAGGACGCGCCGCGCCGCCGCTCGGGAGCCCGCACGCGTCCGCGCCCGGACGCTTTGACGAAGCGCTCCTGGCTGCCCGGCTTTCGTCCGCCTGCGAGCGCTCGCCTCTCGGGCCCTCTGGGCATCGTCTCCGACGCAGAGTCGACCTTGGCCTTTGCCTCGGGCTCTTGCGTGTCGGTCTCGGCCGCGGTGTCCTGCGTGCCGGTTTCGACTTTTGCCCCTGCTTCGGGCTGTTGCGTTCGTCTCTCGGCCATAGCCCTTGCTTCGGGCACTTGCGACTCTTCCCCATCGCCGTTGGGTCTCGGTCGCGATGGACGCGTGGGACGATAACGACCTGGACGACCTGCTCAGCGCATCGGCGTCTGGCACCAACCACGGCGTAGGGTCGGACCTGTTCGAGCTCGAGCCCGTCAAGGAACGCCTGTCGCGCGGTCGCGGGCAGGTGACGGCGGTGCACGTGCGCGGGGACGCACTGGTGGCGAGCACGGCGCGCAACTGGGTGCTCAAGTACGACCTGCTCGACCCCGCGACGCCGCCCGCCGAGGCCGAGCTGCGGCGGCCGCTCGACGGCCGCCTGACGGACCTGTGGGTCTCCCCCCGCGCCCACGCGGCGCTCGCCTCGGTGCGCTACGGCTCGCAGTGGGAGACGTACCTCCTGAGCGGCGACTGGAGAAAGCCAAAGGCGCTGCACAAGACCAAGGGCCGTCGCGTCACCGCCGTGGCCTTCCTTCCAAAGCTCGACCTCGCGGCCGACGGCCAGGCGGGCGAGCCGAGCGAGGGCGGCGGCGCCGCGCCCGGAGAGGGCGGCGGCATCACAAGCGCCATCGGCGGCGCCATCGGTCTCGGCGCGCTGGGCGGTGCGCGCGGCGCGCGCTCCGAGGCGGCGCAGGCCGACGACGCCGCCGGCCCTGGCGCGGGGGCCGGTGCCGGCGGGTTTGCCGCGCAGACGGTGGGCCTCGCGCCGTGCTCGCACCTGCTGGACGCGCTCGTGGCCTACGAGGGCGGCGTGCTCGAACGGCTATCCGTCGACCGCTCGGGCCGCGAGCGCGCCTCGCCCGCGCCGCTCTTCCGCTGCGCCTGGGAGCACGCGCCCGCCGACGACCCGGACGGGCGCATCGAAGGCGTCGAAGCCTTCCTGGTCGACAAGGACTGGACCGGCGCCACCGGAGGCGCCGGGGGCAGCGGACGGCGCCGGGTCACCGCCGCCGCCGCCGCAGCCGCAACCACCGCCGCCGCGCCGCCGCCGCCGCCGCCGCTGGCGTCGCCGTCCGCCGCCGCCTCGCTTCGGATGGTTGTGCTCGTGCTCACGCGCGCGAGGCTGTACGTCCTGGTGGGCCCGCCCGACCCGGTCGAGCTCTTCCGCGCCTACGGCGACCCGGGACCGGCGGGGCCCTCGCCCGGCCCGAGGCACGCGGCCGACGCCGCGGGCGGCGCGGGCCGCGGCAGCCTTGCGGCCGTGCCGTCCGGCCGGCTGCTGATTCCTCGCGCGCTCGACTTGCCCTCGGAGCCGGGACCCTGCTCGCTCGACCTGCACCGCCCGGACGCGGCCGCGCCGGGAGCCGTCTCGGTCCCCGGCGCAGGCGGGTGGCTGGCGGACGCCGTCGACGCCCTGCCGCCGCCGGACGCGCTCGCCGTGCTCTGCCCCGCGGGGCTCTACTACTGCTCCATTGACGGCGACCTTGTCCGCAACCCGCGCTGGCTTGCGGCCGCGCTCGGGGACGACGACGCCGAGGCGGCGTCTGCCGCCGCCGCGGCTGCAGAGGCGCGACGCACGCCGCGGCCGGAGACCTCGACTAGCCGCTTCTTGGGCATCCGCAAGGCGTTCTCGGCCTCGCCTTCCAAGCGCCCCAAGGACGAGGGCGACGCCGACGGCGCCGCAGCGGGCCCTTCCTTCGCCGGGGCCTCGAGGCTCGGCCCCGCCGGCGCGTCGCGCGGCTCCCTCGCCGGCGCAGACGCGGGCGACACCGAGTCGCGCGACGGCGACGGGGCGCCGGCCGAGGGCGGCGAAGGCGACGGGGGCGTCGCTCTTCCCGCCGAGTCGTCGGCCGGATCCGACGACGCCGACTCGGACGCCTCGAGCGGGTCGTCGCGCTCGCGCCCCGCGCGCCGCCGGGCTCGCCAGACGAGCGGCGGCCCCCAGGCCTGGCGGCAGGGCGCAGGCGGGCCGGCCGTCCCGCCGCTCGGGCCGCTCGCCGCGCGCTCTCCCTCGCCAGCGTCCGCCTCGCCCTCGCCGTCGTCGGCGTCCTCGTCGCGCCGCGCGGCGGTCGCGGACGAGCTGGCGGCGCTCAAGGACCACCACGTGCTGCCCGCGGCGCTTCTGGCGCTGCGCCCAGGCGAGGGCATCCAGGCCGTGGCCCAGACGAGGCTGCACGTCGCCGTGCTCATGACCGGCCGCATCTCGATCGTCAACAAGCTCTCCAAACGCGTCGCGCAGGACCTGCACCTCGACGGCGGCGGCGGCGGCAAGGGCCTTGCGGGCGGCGGCGCGCCCGGCGGCCCCCCGTCGGGCGGCCCCCCGCTGGGCCCCGGCGCGCTGCCCTCGCACGGGCCCTCGGCGCTCCCCGCCGCGCCGTCGACGTCCGCGCAGCCGCCTCCCGCGGGCCTCTCGACCGACCCGTTCTCGGGCCGCGTGACCGTGTGGGTTCGCGACGCCGCCTTTGAGCTCTGCTCCTCGGACGAGGACCGCGACCTCTGGCGCCTCTGGCTCGAGCGCGGCGAGTACGCGCTCGCGCGCGGCGCCGCGCGCACCGCGCGGCAGCGCAACGAGGTCGCGCTGGCCGCCGCCGAGGCCGCGCTCGCCGAGGGTGACGCCGTGCGCGCCGCGCGCGAGTTTGGACGCTGCACGGCCGCCGAGCCCAGCTTTGAGGACGTCTGCCTGCGCCTCTCGGGGCGCCCCGAGGCACTCACCGAGTTTCTCGAGACCAGGCTGGACGTGCTCGGCCCGCAGGACGCGCCTCAAGCTACCATGCTGGCCACCTGGCTGCTCGAGCTGCTCACCGACCGCCTGAACGCCGCCGCGCTCCGCGACGTCGAGGTTGGCGACCGCGGCGAGGTCGCGGACGGCGGACCGGACGGCGCCGCCGCGGCGTCAGCGTCGCCGGCGCCGTCGCTACCGCCGCCGTCGTCGTCGTCGTCGCGTCGCGTGGCGCTCAAGCTGCGCCAGCTAGTGACCTCGCGCACCGCGCTGCTGGATCCGCCGACGACGCGCCAGCTGCTCGCTGGCTCGGGCCGACGCGACGACCTCGTGGCCTATCTGAGCGCGCTCGGCGACCTCGACGCCGTGCTGGACGTGCTGCTGTTTGACGTCGGGGACGCCGCCGCGGCCGCCGCCGTGCTGCGCAACCCACAGCTGTCGCGCGAGGCCGTCTACCGCGCCGCGCCTGCCATGGCCGCGCTCTCGCCGGCGGCCGCCGTGGACGGCTGGCTCGCGGCCTCGCCACCGCTCGATCCCGCTAGGCTGCTGCCCGCGCTCCTCGAGCTTGCGGGATCGTTCGACGGCAGGGGCGGTTCCCGCGCGCCGGGGCGCGGCGGCGCCCGCCGCCCCCCGGACGGGGAGGGCGTGGGCGAGGCGCCGGGCCGGGCACAGACGGCACCCGGCGGCGAGGCGCTCGCGGCCTCGTCGGGGCCGCGCTGCGCGCTGCGCTACGTCCGCGCTGTGCTGGGCAAGGACGGCGGCGCGCCGCTCGTCGCGGTGCAGACGTCGGCGGCCACGTCGCGGGCGCTGCACGACCTGGCGGTCGACCTGCTCTCGCGCCCCCCTGCCGACGAGCAGGCGCTGCTGGACTTTTTGGGCACGGCGCGCACGGCGCGCAACGAGCCGCTCTTCGACGCGCCACGCGCGCTGCGCCTCGCGCGCGCCAGGGGCCTTCCGCGCGCCGTGGTCGAGCTGCTGTGCGTGATGGAGCTGCCCGACGACGCCGTCGACGCCGCGCTCGCCGCGGGCGAGGACCGCCTGGCCGCCGACGTCGCCCGCGCGCAGCGCCATGACGCGCCGCTCGCGCGGCGCTTGTGGCTGCGCATCGCGCGCCGGCGCATTGAGGAGGCCCGCGTCCGGGGCTGGAGCGACGAGCCGAAGGGCGACGCGGCCGCCGGCGAGGAGGACGGCGCGGCTGCGCCCTCGTCCTTTTCCGAGGGCAAGGCGGCGGTGGCGGCCGCGGCGGCGCTGCTGCACGACGCCGAGGACGCGCTGAAGATCGAGGACATCCTGGAGCTCTTCCCGGACTTTGTCCGCATCGACGCCTTTCGCGGCGCCGTGTGCGAGGCGCTCGAGGAGAGGGACCGCGAGGTCGCGCGCATGCGCGAAGAGATTGCCGCCAGCTCCGAGACCGCGCAGGTCGCGCGCCGCGCTCTCGCGGCGCTCGAGAGCAGGCGCGCGGAGGTGGACGCGCGCCGCGCCCGCTGCGACGCTTGCGGCCGCGCGCTGGACGCGCCGCCGCCGGCTTCGGCGGGCCCCACGGGCGGCCTCGTGCCCAAGGTCGCCGTCTTCCCGTCCGGGGGCGTCTACCACGGCTCGTGCCTGTGCGCCGAAGCCGCCAAGCAGGCGGCCTCGGCGCACCACGCGCGCAGGATTGCGACGTTGCAGGCCGCGGCCGCGCGCGGGTCGGAGCGCGCGGGCGCCGAGCTCGAGCGCGAGGCCTGCGCCGAGGACCCGCACTGGGGCGAGGGGCTGCTGCGGCTTCTGGGCAAGCCTCTCGTGGGGGCCGGGGAGGTCGACCTCGCGTGCTCGTGGGTGTGAGGGCGCCTCGAAGGATCCAAGCGTGCGGGCGAGGGGAGAACGAGAGGGAGGGAGAGAGGGCGAACGTGGCAGACGGAGGCGCGTGGGGGAGAGGGGAGGGGGCAGCGAGGCTCGTTCACGCCCCCACCCTGAAAGCCGCTCTCGCCGCACCGCGCCTCTCGCCCCTTTTCTGCACTTCCATCCCGCCTGTCTTCGCCCACCGTTTTTCGCGCGCTTTGCTCTCCTTCGCGCTTCTCGCTCCGTCCCGTGTCTTGGTCCTCCTGATGCACCCTCGCGCTCGCTTCCAGGACTCGACTTTTTCGACTCTCCCCTCCCCTCCCCCCCTCTCTATGTTTTCTTCCCGATCCTCGAACCTTCCTTTGCGCGGCCGACGCCTCCATCTTCCGCCCCGACCCTCGCGCGTCTTTCGCGCTGTTCTTCCGTCCACCGCACTCTCTTGCGCCACCTTCGGACTCGTTGCACCCGTTTTTTTTCCCCTTTGCCGTCCGCCCGAGCCGCCTCTAAAGTCCCTTTGCGTTCTCCCCCCCCCCCTCTCTCTGCTCCCCCCGTTTCCCGCGAAGGCTGCGTCCCGTTCGGATCTCGTCTGTGCAACTCTGCGCGCGTCCCTGGACGCACGTTTGCCCCTCTCGCCTCTCTCGGCGCACGCGAGCGCGTCACACCGGTGCGGGAAGGGGGGGAGGAAATCGGCGACAGCGTGGGAGAGCGGTGGGAAGAGGAAATGGGCGACAGGGGGGGGGAGAGCCGAGGAAGAGGAAAGATGCGACAGGGGGAGAGCGAGGGGCAAGAGGAAAAGGGTCGTCTGCCTCTCGCCGTCGCGGTCGCAATGAAAGAACCGATGGAGCTGGAGGGAGGTTGCTGGGGCGACGAGTCGCGGCGGTGCCGGCGGCGGGTGAGCTCCACCGCCGTGCCAACGCCGCGTCCTTTCCCCTCACTGGGCTTGACCGTCCGCGGCCTCGTCGCGCCGAAGACGCTTGGCGTCGGGCGAGTCGCCCTCGGAGCCCGCCTCGCCCTCGTGCTCCATGCAGACGGCGCGGGGCACGCGGAAGGAAACCCTGTACATGTGCTTGTTGGGCGCGACGTTGCGCACGTCGACGACGCGGGGGTCGGCATCCAGCGGCCCGCCAAGGTAGCCCTCTGCGATGGCGCGGAGGTCGGCGGGCGTGGCGCCGGGCGGGGCAAAGGTGTAGACGTGGACGGTGGGCAGAGGGACGCTCTCGGGCCACAGCGCGCGCGGAAACGCGCCGTTGAACGCGTCAAGAAACTCCATCGCAGTGGCCGGGAGGTTCATGACCACGTGATGGAAGGGGATCGGGACGCGCCGCGGGGGCAGCGCCGCCGCCGGCGCGGCGAGCTCTCGCCCCACGCCGGCCGGAGCGTTCGCACCGCTCGCGTCCCGAGACGCGGCGCCGCCGCCGCCGTTTGCGCTCTCGGCGCCGTCAGCTCCCGCAGCCGCCATGCTGGCGCCGCTCGTCCCGTCCTCCGCTGCTGCGGCGTCGTTCGCGCTGCCCGCCCCGCTCGGCGCTGCTGCGGCGTCGTTCGCGCCGCTCGCCCCGCTCGGCGCTGCTGCGGCCGCCTCCTTGCGCCGCTGGCGCTCCTTGGCCTCCTTCTTGTGCGCGTCGCGGTCGACCGTCTCCATGTCGAGCTCCCCCCTCGCGGCCTTGCGGATGGCCTCCCTGGCGTCATAGTTGCCGGTCGCTACGGAGCCCGAGCAGCCGTTGAGGGCCACGTTGACCTTGAGCCACGCATAGGCCTCTGGGTTGAGGTCGCTGGCGAAGACCTGCAATCCCCTCTTGGCCGCGGGGATGGCAAAGGGGCCGACGCCCGCGCAGGCGTCGAGCAGGACCTGGCCCTTGGCAAACTCCTCCTCGCAGAGCCGCTCGTGCTCGCGTTCCAGCCTGCTGTTCCAGTAGACGGTGCTGGCGTCGAGGCGGAAGCGCGCGCCGCACTGTCGGACCTCGGCGATCGTGTCCGGCTCGCCCGCCAGCACGGCCATGTCGTACGTGCGCCAGCGCGCGTGGATGACGCCGACCTTGGTCACCACCGTCTTGAGCTGCGGGTTCTTGTCCAGGATGACCTGGCCGATGACCGAGCGGTACGGCAGGGCCTCGTCCCGCAGGTTGAGGTGCGCGAGGTGCCCGACTGTCTCGAACGAGCAGCCGGGGACGACCGCGGCCGGGAGCAGCGCCGAGAGCACCTCTTGCGCCGAAAGCTGCGCGTAGCCCACCCCGACCGAGGAGGCGGTGCGCGTCAGCGACGGCTCCGCCTCCAGCAGCGCCAGCAGCGGCCCCAACGGGGGGCGCGAGGACGGGTCGAGCGGCGCGCCCAGCGCAGGCGCGCCCGCAGGCGCGCCGGTCTTGCGCTGCGCGGACGGCGCCGCGGCGTCTCCCTCGGCGCCCTCCGCTGGCTTTCCGCCCGCGCCCTCGGCGGTCGCTACGGCCTCCAGGTACCTGCCACCGCCGGTCCAGTCGGGGTCGATGTCGGGGCGCAGGAGCATGAGCTTGAAGCGCTTCGGGTCGCGCGGCTCGGCGTCGCCGTCGCCCTCCTTGCGGTCTTCTTCGGACACGGGCCGCACCGCGGGGATGCGGGGGATCGAGACCAGGTACGGCCTGAGCGCGCCCTTGATCAGTTCGTGTACCCTAGAGGCCGGCACCGCGAGGGCCGCCAGCCGGATCCTCTTGGCGAACGCGTCGCGGTCCAGCACGACGGGAGCCTCCTTCGGGAGCGTGTCCAGCGTGTAGTGCACGTACGCGGGCCTCTCGGCGCCAGACCCCTGTCCCTCCGCCGCGGGGGCGGACGAAGGCGACATGCTGCCGATCCGGCGTCCGGGGAGCGGCCGGCGACGCGGAGCGCGCGCGCGGAGAGGGACGCTCAGGTTGGCCTCGCGGCCGGCCGCCGGGCGGGTCGCGCGAGCTCGAGAGAGCGCTGAAGCCGAGAGGGTAGCGCAGATGGTCGGAGCGCGGCGGAGCAGCGCGCGGCTAGGCTCGACCAGGCGAGCCAGCATGCGCCGCGCGCGCGGAGCTCGTTGGGGGGGGGGGCGGCGCCGCCGCCGCCGGGGAGCGGGCGAGGGAGTAGGAGGGGCGAACGCGACGGTCCGCGGCGGTGCACCCGGTCGTCGTCGTTTATTCTCCTGCCGTCGCACTCGTCCCAGTGCGGCGCGGATGACGATGGCGTTGGCTTGAGACCGCGATGCCGACGCCCAAGCGTACGCGCGCTCCCTCGGCGGGGAGGCGGGGGCGGGGCGAAAGAGCGCCGGGGCGCGCCGCGGGGCGAGAGCGAGGTGACGAAGGGGGGCGGAGGGAGGGGGGGGGGGTCGCGGGGGGGGAACGCCCCGGGCGGCGGGGCGGAGATGCCCGCTCCTCGTGGCCGCGCATCGAGCGCGACGAAAGTACGCCGTAGGATCCGTCGCCTCTCCGTGCGCGCGTCGCTTTCCGATTTCCCTCTGGCCGCTCCCTTTGCAGCACTCTCTCTGGCTTGACGGCCGGGCCCCGTCGCCGTGAACGGCGCCCCTTTTCGCGACGACCTCGCGTTGCAATGCAGTTCGTTACAGGGCGGTCACTGTGCGGAGCGCGCCTCGCTGTTGAGGCCGCGCCGCTTCTCGTGGGCGCCCCCAGTTGGGAGCTCGAGCGCCCTCCGGCGGCCCCGCGTCGCTCCCCGCCCCGGTGCTCGAGCGCTCTCAGGCGGCCGCGCGTCGCTCCTCGCCCCCGTTCGTCTCCTCCCTCCCTCCACTCGCAGATCCCAGTCCCCGTCGATCACGGCGTAAACCTCTTCTTGCGGATGCGCACGACGTCGGGGGTGACCTCGACGAGCTCGTCCTCGCGCACGGCATCGAGCGCGCCCTCGAGGTCGAGGAGCAGGGGCTCGTGCAGGATGACCGTCTGGTCCTTGGCCGCGGCGCGCTGGTTCGTCAGCCTCTTCTTCCGGCACACGTTGACCAGCACGTCCGCGGGGCGCGAGGAGACGCCGACGATCATGCCGGGGTAGATGTCGTCGCCGGGGCGCACGTACAGCCTGCCGCGCTGCTGCGCGCCCTCGAGCGCGAACGCAGTCGCCTTGCCGTCGCTCAGCGCAATAATCGCGCCGGACGAGGTGCCGGCTGCCGAGGCGGAGCCGCCGTCCCCGCTTCTGCCCGCGCCCTTGCCGCCCCTGCCGCCGGGCTTGGCCTTTGGGCCGCCCTCGGCGTCGCCACCGCCTCGCGACGAGGGTTGCCAGTCCACGACGGCGCTCGCCAGCACCGCGCGCCCGCGCGTGGCGGTCGCGAGCGCGCCGCGCAGGCCGAGCGTCAAAGCCGTCGGAAGGCGGTACGTCGCGCGCAGGGTGGTCCCGGAGGGCGACGACTTGTGCGCCGTCGCCGGGGGGGAGGAGGACGACGCAGACGCCGAGGACGCGTCGCGCGCGTCCGCGCCGGGCGCGCCCGCGGTCCCGACCGGCGAGAGGTCGATGAGCTCGGCGCGGCGCTCGCCCATGAGCGTCGATACGGCACCCATGGACTCTTCCGGCGCCTCGATCCAGGCCTCCTCGACGGGCTCCAGCACGACCCCGGTTTCGGGGTCGACGCGCTCGGCGACGCGCGGGGCGCCGACCTCAAACTCAAACCCCTCGCGTCGCATCGTCTCGAGCAGGATGGAGAGGTGCAGCGCGCCGCGGCCGGCCACCTCAAACTCGTCCGCAGACAGCTTTGCGACCTTGAGCGCTGGGTCAGACAGCGCCTGAGACGCGAGCCTCGACTCGATGGCCCCGGGCGTCAGGCGAGTGCCCGACTTGCCGGCGAGCGGCGAGTCGGACGCCTTGAGCGCGAGCCGCACGGTCGGGGGATCCACCGGCACCGCGGGGAGCGGTTCGGGCGCCGAGGGGCAGCACAACGCGTCGCCGAGATGCACCTCGGGCGCCCCGGCCACCACGGCCAGGTCTCCCGCCGCCACGCGGTCCGCGGGCACCTTTTCGCCGCGCGCGAACGTCCAGAGCGCCGTCACGCGGAACGGCACCGGGACGTCGGGCGACCCCGCGCCGTCGCGCTCGCTGCCGCCCGCAGCGTCCTCCTCGCCTGTTCCGTCGCCCGATCCCGAGCCCTCGCGGAGCGGGTGCACCAGCACCAGCGCCTGCCCGCGCTCGAGGACGCCGCGGTCGACCTTGCCCATCGCGAGACGGCCCAGGTGCGGGTCGGCGTCCAGTGCGGCCACCTGCAGGCGCGGCGCGCCCTCCGCGTCGCCCTCTGCGGGAGGCACGTGCTCGAGGAGCGATTCCAGCACGGGCTCGAGCAGGGGCGGGAAGACGTCGGTCGCGGCCGCCGCGGACGAGGCGCCCGGCGCCGAGGGCGCGAACGTCTGCTGCGCCGCGGCGGCCCCCGCGCCGCCCCTGGCCTCCCGGCGCCGCGCGAGCTCCTCGTCCTGCTCGCGCACGACCCGGAGGACCTCGTCGGCGCCGTCCAGCGAGGCGACGCGACGCGCGGCGCAGACGTAGACGATGGCAAAGTCGGCGAGCTCGTCGTCAGCACCCAGCTCGAGGAAGAGGTCAAGCACAGCGTCGGCCGCGCGGGCCGCGTCCGCGCCCGCGCGGTCCACCTTGTTGATCACGACCACTACGCGCATGCGCCGCGCGAGTGCGCGAGAGAGCACCGCACGAGTCTGCGGCATGGGCCCCTCGGCCGCGTCCACGACCAGCAGCGCCGCGTCCGCCATGCCCAGCGCCCGCTCCACCTCGCCGCCAAAGTCGGCGTGTCCAGGCGTGTCGATCACGTTGACCTTGTGCCCCTTCCACTCGAGCGACGTCGCCTTGGCCAAGATCGTGATCCCGCGCTCGCGCTCCAGCGCGCCGCTGTCCATGCTCGAGCGGGGGCGCAGCGACGCGCTCGGAGGCAGAGCGCCGGTGCCGGCGGCAGCGTCGCTCTCGCCGGCCGTCGAGCCGTCTGGACCGGCGCCTCCCCTGCCGCCACCGGCGCGCCCCGCGCGCGCTTCGGCGAGACGCGCCTGGACCAGCAGACCGTCGACGAGCGTCGTCTTTCCGTGGTCGACGTGCGCGATGATGGCCACGTTCCGCACCGTGGGCGACCCGCCCCCGCCGCCGGCCGCGCCGGAGCGGCCGGCGGCGGACGCCGGGGCTTCGACCGCGGCGGCCGCGGCCGTGCGCGCCGGCGGCGGGCGACGGAGCGCGAGCGCGATCGGTGGGGGTGCGCGCTTGGCGGTCTGGGCGCGCGTGGCGCGGAAGGCCTCCCCGGTAGGCCGCGTGCAGAGAGCCCCGCACGCCGCCGGCCGGGCCGCGGCGGTCGACAGCGCACCTGCGCGAGGAAGCAAGCGGAGGGAACGTGCGGTCGGGCGAGAGCCGCGGCGGAGCGCGCGGGCGCGCAGCGGCGAAGAGGAGCGGCCGAGGAGAAAGGTGGGTCGGCGGCGGCAGCCCACCGCCGACGGCGGAGGGCCACGACCGGTGGTGGGCGACCGTCGCGCGCGGCCGCGGCCGCCGAGTTCGACGCCGCGGCGTCTGCCGCGAAGGCTGGAGCGCCGTCGCAGAGTGGGGCGCCGTCGCAGAGAGCGGCGCCGGCGCGGCGGGGCGGCGGGGCGGCTCTCGCGACGGCGCCGCGCGTGGGGAGACAGGGCCCCACGCACGCGCGCCCAGACCATCAAGCGCGAACCTCACCATTGTCTGCGATCGTCGAAACCCGCAACTGTCCGCCTCCCCCCCCCCCTCATCGTCGCGGCGCGCAGACCCGCGGCTTCCCGCACCTGGCCGCAGGCAGCGCGGAATCGCCGGCGACGGCGCCCGGAGCGCGGCGCCCCGCAGAGGGCACGCCGTTGGCGCCATGGTAGCCGTGATCGCGCTCTGGTGCAAACTGCGTGGGGGTCCGACGCGGCGCGTTCGCAGGGCGCTCGCCACGTCGCGCCGCGAGCCTGCGGAAGCGTCGCGCGCGCGCGCCGACCCGCCGGCAGGCGCGGCTGGAAGCCGCGAGGGGGCCAAGAGTCGGCGGCGAGCGGATCGGGCGCCGCGCACCGCGGATTCCCGAGACGTTGCCACGCGCAGGCGCCTAGGGTCGAGGCAAATTCGTGCGCGTGCGCGATTGGATGCCGATGCTTCGGGGTGCTCGCACAAGCCGGCAGAGCGTCTCGCGGACGGCGCCTCGACGGGGGGCTCGCGGGCTCGAACGGGACGCCGGCCGCGCTTCATCGGCGCGCCTGCCGATCCCCGTCGACTCTGTCATCATGTACCGCATCCGATCGCTCCCTATCTGCGCACCGAGCTCGTGCGCGGAGCGCTGGCGTCTCGTCGTCCGCCTTTGACGTCCGTACGACTCCTCCTCCCCCCCCGGCGCGCGCGCGCGCGCGCGCGCGCCCGCCTGCGCGCCTGCGCGCCTGCCCGTGACGGTGCCCTCAGCCGGTCTCGCGGGGTGAGGCCGGGGGGGAGGGGGGGGGGGGACGATCGGGGACGTCTCCCGGCACTGCGCGGTCAGTGTCGCGCTCGACGTCGCATTCAGGCGTCTCGGAAATACCGCCGCCACGCCGCCGTTTTTATTCCCGTCTCGGAGAGCCTCGCGCGAGCGCTCGCAGGCCCCCTCCCTCCTCCGCAGGGCGAGCCCGCGGCCCGCGCGCCTGCGCGTCCGCGCCCGCGCTCCCGGCCGCGCGGGCGGGTCGACACCGAGCGCCCACCTGGCGTCGCGGCTCACGGCGAATTGGGTTTGGAACGGAGCGCGTTTTGAGGCGTCGAGATGGCGTCTGACGCGGGCCAGAGACCTCCCGGGGACATCGGCGCGGCGGCCGATGCCGAAGCGCGCGGGCGGGGATCCGAGACGGTGGGATCCCCGGCCCGCGCGGACGAGGTGGGCGGCGGCGAGGGAGGCGGCTCGGCGAGGAGCGCGGGCGGGAAGGGGACGCTTGGGGTCGAGCTCGGCGGCGACTCGCGCCGCCCGACGTCGGGGGCGGTGCCGGATCCGGACGCCATGGAGCTCGACGGCGCGAGCTCTGCGAACGCGGAAGAGGCATGTGGCGAGGAGGAAGAGGAGGGGGGGGAGGAGGAGGAGGGGGAGGGAAGCGACGGCGCAGGGCCGCGAGGGAGCGACCCGCGAGACGACACAGGGCCGCGCGGGAGCGACTCGCGAGACGATACCAGGCCTTTGGGACGGGGCTCCAAGGACGGCGCCGAGTCCGACGACGACGACGACGACGACGACGACGACGACGACTTTCCGGAGCTCGCGCTCGCCGCCCGCCCCCGCCGCCACTCGCGGCCCCCGACGACCCTCCGAGACTTTGCCTCGGAGAGCGTCATCGACGACATCCTCGGCATCACCAAAGGGGCGTCGAGGCGCGTCGAGGTCGTTCCGCGCGCTGCCTCCTCCGTCGCACCCGGAGACAGCACGCAGGGAAGGGGACGCGGGAGGGGGCGTGGCCGCAGGCAGGGCCGGGGGAGGGGCCAAGGAGCATCGCAGCGACAAGACGCCAAGGCCAAGGTCGACGTCGGCGCCGCAGCCGCCGCTCGCGCAGAACCGAGAGGGCCGCTCGCCACCGAGAGGACGACGCTGGACGTGGGCAGTCTCTCTTTGCCGTTGCGTGATGCGGCGAGTCCCGGCGCGCCTAGGCCGGAAGCCGCCCCCGTGCTGGACATCGTGCCTGTGGTCTTCTCGCCGCCCGCTCCTCGAGACGATCTCGCAGAGACGCTCGCTCTCTCGCCGCAGCCTCTGTCGACGCCGCCGCAAAAGACCAAGCTTCGAAGTGCGTCCCATGGTCGAGCTCGTGCGGCTGTCGCGGCGCAGACACGAGCCGTCACATCTTCTCCCGGCCCCGCGAACGGTCGTGAGGGCTTTGCCTCGCTTGATCGCCCAAGCGAACGCGCATGCGTGCCGCGAAGAGTCCGCGGCGCTGGCACCGGCCCCGTGGCGCAGTCGTCGCCGGCGAGGCGGCATCCTCTTCGTCCGTCTGTGTCGCCGTTGTTCCTCCCGCGGCGCCCCCCCCCCCCCCCCCCCCCCCCCCCCCCCCCTTTTTTTGCCGTCACCGACTCGGGCGCGCCGCGCGCCTCACCCCCGCCCACCGACCCCTTCTCTTCCATTTCGTCGCAGAGCGTCGCGCTAAGATCCTGAGGGACGGACAGCTGTCGCTGACGGTGTACGGGGAGCCGGAGCGGCTGCTCTGGGCGCGGCGAGTCTTGCTGTTCTGCGAGACGGTGCGGCGCGTCCTCGGAGATCGCCGCCAGCGCGAGCCCTGGGGCGGCTCGGTGCTCGACTCGCTCGTGGGCGTGTTGCTGACGCAAAACGTCGCCGACCACCTCTCGTCGTCGGCGTTTCTCCGCATCGTCGCTCGGTGGCCCGGTAAGGGCTTTGGCGGGGGTGCGCGGGGTGAAGGCTTCTCTGCCGGCGAGGTGGACGGGCTGCCGCCGGCATTCGCGCGCCGCGTCCTGCCGGCCGGCCTCGACATGGTGGACTGGCATGCGGTCCGGGCGGCGCCGATCGGAGAGCTGCAGCGAGCTATAGAGTGTCGCGGCATGCACGAGATGCTCTCAGAGCGCATCAAGGCGATCCTGGAGATCGTCGCGCGAGCCAACCGCGACCGTGCCGAGGGGAAGGAGCCCGAGGCCATTCGCCTGGCCAAGGAGGCGAGGGAGGCCATCGAGCGCGGCGTCCTCGGGGCGCCCTGGGGGTCCGAAGCGGCCGCGCGCGATGCACGTGCCGGCGCCGCGCTGCCAGAGGGCTTCGGCGATGCGAGTGTGCTGGCGTCGCCCCTTTCAGGCCGGGGACAAGGGGCCGACGCGCGGGGCACGCCGCTCGTCGCGTCGTCCGAAGCGACCCCTCCGGCGACGCGCGCGGCCGGCGCCGGCAGGCGTGTCTCTCTGGATGGAGCGCAAAGGCTCGGGTCTCCGTCTCCCCAGGCGGAGAGCGAGACGTCGGCGCTCCCAATCCCCGTCGCGGTCGCCCGTGCCTCCCGCCGGTCGCAGCTGCCGGACGTCGAAGACCTCGGCGGCGGCACTGCGGAGGCGCCAGGGAGGCCGCTCGGCGAGGGGGCTGTTCGTCGCTCCGCACGGCAGTCCATGGCCAAGTCGTCGTCGCTCCCGAGCCGTGGCCCCGGGCTCGCCCCACCTTCGGCCGTGCCGACCCCCGCGGAGAGCGAGGTGCGCAGCCCTGTCGGTCGCCCCTGGGCCGCTCGCTCCGGATCTCGTGTGCGCCGTGCTCTCTTCCGGGAGCCATCGCCGGGATGCGGGCGGGAGAAAACGCAAGGCACCGAGCATGGCACCGGCGTGGCTGTGGAAGTGCGAACGATCGCTGCGGACGCTATAACATCCGAGCGGTCGGGGACGGAGGCGTCTCGGTGGGGCCCGGCTGAGCCCGGTGCCCAGGGGTCTCGGCGAGGCTCGGCCAAGCCCGGGACGGAGGAGTCTCGGCGGGGCTCGACTCTGCCCGAGACGGGCAAGCCTCTGTCGCCACCGGTCCTGCCCGGGACGAACGCGCCTCTGTCGGCGTCGGAGGAAGCTGGCGCGGACAAGGTCGCCCCGGCCCCTGTGCACCGGGAGAGCACACCTGACGACCTGTCGCTCGAGTGGCTGCGCACGCACGACCCGACCGAGACGACCGACTTTCTGCTCGGCATCCCCGGCGTAGGATACAAGTCCGTGGCCTGTCTCACGCTGTTGACGCTGCAGCGACCCGAGTTTCCCGTGGACGTGAACGTGGGTCGGATCGCCGCCCGGCTCGGGTGGATCCCGCTCGACGCCGAGGCCGGCGTGGAGGACCTGGACGAGTACGCGCCGGAACCGGAGGTGCACCGGTTCTTGCGCGAGCGGCTCGGGGAATTTGGAGTCGCGCAGCTCTACGAGCTGCACTACCAGCTCATCACGCTTGGCAAGGTCTTCTGCCACAAGGCCGAGCCCAACTGCGCTGCCTGCCCGCTGCGTGAGGGGTGCGAGTATGCCCAGCACCGCCGCACGCCCGAGGAGCGCGCGGCCATCCGCGCAGCGCGCGTCGCGGCGCTCGAGCGGCGCAGGCGAGAAGAGGAGGAGGCCGAGGCCGAGCGCGAGAGGGCTCTGGAGCCCGCCGGCGCGGATCGAAAAGGCCGGGCTCTGGAGCCCGCCGGCGCGGATCAAGGCGAGCGGGAAGCTCGCGTGCACGTCAAGGGCGAGCCCGGAGCGGGAGGCGAACTCTCCGCAACAGAGGGAGTGACCGCTCGGCGGCCCGTCTCAGGCTCTGTCCCGACGAACGAGGTTCCGTCGACGCGCAAACTCGCCGATGCGGTGCGCGCCCCCGGTGCCGGCGAGAGCGGGGGGCCGGTCGAAGCCTTCGCCAGCGGGTCGCCGTCCGACGCCGATGAGGCCGGCTCGCCGCCGCGCCGCCGCCACGCCCACGGCAAACCCGGACGGCCTCCTCGGCTGCCTCTCGAGGTTCAGCGACGCTTGTCGGTGGCGAGTACTCCCGTAGCGCCCTACCACCCGCTGCGATCGCGCAAGCACCGGCGGCGCCGGCGCATCGAGGCCATGCTTGTCCTCTCTGCGGACGCCATCCGGCCGTTCCTACCGGACCGCGCCTACGTCGGCTCCGACGAGGAGGACGAGGACGACGGCGCCCAGCCGCCTGCGCTTGCGACCGCCTCCAAGCTGTTTGCGTGGCGCCCACCGAAGAGGACGGTGCGCACGGCCGTCAAGGCGTCGTTGGCGACCGCGCGCGCGGCCGACGCGCTCCTGGTCGACGCGCGGCGGTCTGCGCAGGTGGACGCCATTCTGGGCATGCGGGCCTGGCGGAGCCGGGACGGAACCCGGAGCGGGGGCGGCCGGCCGGTCAGATGCGTCGCAGAGAACGACGAGAAGGAGAATTGGCGGCTCGTCCGGGCGAGGGGCCTTGTGAGGAGCGAACCCCGCGCTGGGGAGGACGGAAAAGAGCAAGTAGGCGTCTCGACTGTGGATTCGTGCAACGGGGAAGATGAGGGACGCGGGGACGACTCGCCGGGCGGGAGAGGTGGAGGGCAGGAAGACGGCACCACTACTGGTGGAGTCGGAAACGACGCATCCGTGAGGCGACTCTCGACGCGCGACTTTCGGGCAACGGCGAGGCGAGGTGGATCGCCAGGTGCAACCGCCGTCGGAGGTGTCAAAGCGGAGACGGCTCCGGAGGTAGGCGATTCAAAGGGGTCGATCGCAACGCCAGGCGCTCAAAATCGCGCCTGCACACGGTCGCGTGCCGCTGGGAGGGCTGAAGACCACGATCCGCCTTCCGAACGTTGCGTGCAGACCGACGAGCCCACGGTTCGTTCCTTGGTTTTTGTGGGGCCCGAGGCTGCCTCGGATGGCCGGTGCGACCGCGCCGATGCGATTGCCCCATCGCTCCCCGCCGCTCCTTCCTCCTCATCTCTCTCCGCGTCCTTTTACTCGGCCCCTTCAACGTGTTCCTCTCCTGCCGCCCGGTCTCCGCGTGCGTGCTCGTCGACCCGCCGTTCTCCCGACCGCTGTCTCTCTCCCTCCTCCGCGTCCCTCTGCTCGCCCGCCTCGCACCGCTCTCCCTCCTCCGCGTCCCTCTGCTCGCCCGCCTCGCACCGCTCTCCCTCCTCCGCGTCCCTCTGCTCGCCCGCCTCGCACCGCTCTCCCTCCTCCGCGTCCCTCTGCTCGCCCGCCTCGCGCTCCTCGTCGGCCCCGTCGGGGCCGGACACGCCGGAGGGCGACGAGGAGGCGCCTCGCGCTGGATCTGCAGTCTCTCTGCGGCCACCCGGCGCCGTTCCGAAACCTGGTCGGCACGCGGTTACGGCAGGGTCCCAGAGCTCGGGCACGCCTCGGCGCTCGACGAGCCGAGACTCGGGCCGCGAGCAGCTCGCTTCTGCGACGCCGGCTTCCACGCCGAGGCAACACTGCACGGTCCCGAACGATGCCACGCTCCACAGCCGCAACGTCGCCAATGTCCACCCGTCCACATCCCAGACTGCTCCCGTCCCCGCTCGGCAAGGCGAGGTCTCGGACCGCGAAGCTGGAGAAAAGGCCCCACTTCTCCACTCCGCGAGCGGCACACCTTCGGGTGCGGTTCGCGCCACCAGCCACGAACCAATGCGCGTGGTCAGCTCCACCGTTCGTGGCAGCGCGGATGGTACGTCCGCTCGCTTCGAGCCCGTTACACCCCCCGCAGTCCACATGTCGTCTGCCCTTCCGTCGCCGATCGCGGATCCGCCACCCTCGACCGCCGGGCCTCCCGCGCCCGGATCTTCGCTGGGTGCGCCGATCCCGTCATCCGCGCCGTGGAGCGATCGCCTCGCCACGGCTAGGCAGCTCACGGCACTGCTCGAGTCGTGGGCTGCGCGCGGCCGCCTCGGCGCTCCCCCACCAGAGGCGGCGCGCCTCGCGTTCGAGCTCCTGGGCGTTTCTGCGCACGTCGCGGGAGAGATACCGTCGCTCGCGCAGCTGGGGTCGTGCTTTCGCCGCCTCGTGGCCAAGACGCACCCGGACCGATGTCCGGACCCAAAGGCGCACGAGGTCTTTCGGGCCGCGGTGCAGGCGCTGGCTGTTGCCAAGGAGAGGACGCTCAACGTGCGCGTCGAGGAGATCGAAGGCGCCGCCGAGCGACGAGCCCAGGACGGCAGGATGGCTGCCGCCGAGAACGGGGCCGGAAGAGAGGTCGAGGACGGTCGTGCCGACGGCGCGGGAGGCGGGAGGCCGTCCGCAGGCCAGGATAAAAACGGCGCCGAGGTGGGATTGGGCCCCACTGGCCCCAGTGGGAGCGCCGCGGCGCCGTTGCCCCCACTCTGCCTTCAGACCTGTCGCGATTCGGACCCTACCGTTGGCGCCGCCTCGCTGGCGCCGCACCCTTCGGCCGTCTTCCCTGCTTCCGCGGTTCCCACCGTGGCCCTCTCGACGCAGGCGGCGGCCCTCAGGCCCTCGTCCGTGTCGATACTGTCGGTCCTGCCGCCCCCGCCGCCGTCGCCGACGGTGAAGACTCCCGAAGAGGCCAGGATGCTCAATGAGCGACAGCTAGATGGCGGGTGGGGCCTGCCGCTGTGGATTCAGACCAAGCTCGAAGCGGGTCTTGAAAAAGGAGCTAGAGGCGCGGCAAAGGCGGAGGCGGCCGGATCGGAGCGCGGTCCGATGGGCGGGGAAGCGTCGCGGCCGCATGATGGCGAGTTGTCGACGGCCGACCGGACCGCGGCGCCGGCCGGAGATGCGGCCAACACTCGCGACTCGGCCCCCCCTCTCCCTCCCGCCGATGCGACCGTGGCGTCTTCTCCCGGTATGGAGACTTCGCTGATCCCTCGTTCCGTCCCTCGGAGGCTCCGTCACGTCCGTCTCGTCGCCCTCAAGCTGCCATTGGCCGACCTCGGCCGCGCAGTGCCGTCGTACTCGTACGCGGCGGCTGCCGCGCGAGCCGGCGGCGCGTGCGCCCGCGACGCGGTCCTGTTTCTGCCTCTGGATCGGGAGCGGGCGCGGCGCATGCGAAGCGTGCCGATCACGCCGCGCGAGCGGGCCGAGCTGGAGGAGCGCGAAGCTCGCGCGGCGCAAGGCGGCTCGGGAGGTGGAGAAGGGGAAGTGACGGGGAAGGAGGAAAGGGTGGCGGACGGTGGAGATGAGGGAGGGGCGGTAAGGGAGGAAAGGGGGGCGGGTGGTGGAGACGGGCGAGGCCGTGGGGCGGGAGAGGAGCAAGGCGGTGCGGACGCGGGTGTTCGTGCCGCCTTGCCGTCCCCCCCCTCCTCGCCTTTTTCCGCCACAGTCACGGGACTGGTGTTCGTTCCGATGCGCCAGGTGCTGCACGGCTGCTTTCCTCTGGACGGAACGTACTTTCAGATCAACGAGGTGGTCATGGACGCCGGGAGCGACGCCAGGGGCATCGAGGTGCCCGAGGAGGCGCTGCGCGGTCGCGTCGGAGTTGATGTCTACCTCGGCAGCTCCATCCATTACCTGTCCCGCGTGCGTCGAATGCGGCGCGCCGGCGGGCTGCGGAGCGTGCGAGGTGGTTTGTCGGGGGATGGGAGTCGTCAGATGGGCGGGGGGAGTGCGGCGGTCGCGTCCTTGGGGAGCAACCCACGAGAGCAGGGCGTGCGGCGGCCGCGTGCTTGGGGAGCGCCGCGCACGCGCGGGGCAAGGGTTCGTTCTCCCTTTCTCCCCCCTTTTTTTCTCGCCCCCACCGTTTCTCCGCGGTCCACACCCCGCGTTTCGCGCTCCTCCTCACGTCTCGTTTCCTCCTTCCGCTCGCCCGCCTCGTCTCCGCACGCAAATCTCTCACCCTGCGTCTTCGTCCTTCCCCGCGCCGCAGAACATGTCGCTGGAAGAGGTGATGAGCATGTTTCAGACCGGCCACGTGTGCTGCCGAGCGTGGGATTCCGCGACGGGCGAGCCGAGCTGGCTCCCGCGCGAGCTGCTGCCCTTCGTCGGGAACGGCGGCGGAGCCGCCCGCGCGCACGCCAGGTCTCTGCGGGCGCTCTTGGGCTCCGACGACGCGCTCGGGCGCGCGGCGCGCTACGAGGGGTCGATCCGCGCCGAGGAGAGGCTTCTCCGACGCCTTCGCGCCGACCTGGCGGACTCTGGCCGGCTGCCAAGGCCCGCGGCCCTGCACCCGCGCCTCTCCCGGCAGCTGCAGGCCGGGGCGTCGCAGGCGGCCGCCTACCCGAGGCGCGTCCGGCGCTTTCCCACGCTGGGCGTGGCGGTGCGCTGCGGAACGTGCCTCACGTGCAGAAACCCTCACTGGAAAAAGGCGTGCCTGGTCCGCAGGGCCGAGCAGGAGGCCCAGGAGGCGACCGTGGCGCGGCTGCGCGCGAGCGAGGCTGCCGCCCAGGGGGTTGCGGCGTGACGAGCTGGAGACTGCGCCCGAGCGCCCCCGGGCGCCCCAGGCTCTTCGTCGGGCCGATATTTTGACCTTTTGCAAGCACAAACGCACCTCGGGCCCGATCCGATGGTCTTCGCTCGATGGCTCGTTTTTTTCACCCCTCCCCCTGTCTTCCTTGTCCTCCCCCCTCCCCCTCCCTGTTTTCTGCCCGCCCTTTCGAGGCGTGCCATTTCTTCGTTCGCTTCCGCTCCCGGCCCGCTTGACCAGACCCACACTTTGACCGCTCGCTCGGCCAGACCCATTTGACGGCACCCGCGGCAACGACTCTTTTCGTCGAACGAAAGGGCCGCGGCGACGGCGGCGCCTGCTCTCGCCTCCTCCGGATGCGTCGCGGAGGGGGGGGAGGGAGGGGGCCAGGGCGCATCGCGGCCGCAGGACTTCACGAAGGCACGCAGCGGGGCCTCCCTGGCGCAGGTCCCGAGCGCAGGGAGCGGGCGATGCGCGTTCCGCGCGCTGGATCGTCAGAGGCCCCGCTGCGGCCGCTCGCGGCGGCCGTCGTCGGCGCCGCCCCTCCCGCTCTCCTCCTCTCCCCCCACCGCCGCCCTCCCGGTGGCGTCCGCGCGCTCGGCCCGCTCCTCTGCTCGCGCCCCGTCGCGGCGTGTCGGAGGCCGCGTTGACCGCCGAGGCCGCGCGCGCCCGGCCCGTCTCGCGCGCGCTGCTCGAAAGAGGCTACGAGACGCGGGCAAGCGAGCGCAGCATCCGCGTCTCTCTGGCGCCTGGTCGCATCGCGGGCAAGGAGCGCTTGCCGCAGCGCAGAGTCCGAGGGATCCGCGACCGCGTCTTCCTCCTCCCTCGCGCTCCCCTCCCGCGACCCGGGCGTCGAGCTGCGCTGCGCGGATCCCCCCCCGTTCGGTTCGAGTCCTCGCCCGCTTCCCGCGCGCTCGCGCCGCTCGCTCGTCTCCGGCCCGCTTCGATGGCCGTCACGTCTCCATACGAGACGCTGGGCGTCGCTCCCGGCGCCTCGGAGCGCGAGATCCGTCTGGCGTTCCTGGCGGCCGCCGCGCGCCTCCACCCCGACCGCGGCGGCGACCCGTCCGCCTTTGCGGCCGCGCGGGCCGCCTGGGAGGTCCTGCGCGAGCCGGGCGGGCGCGAGCGCGCCGCGCGCGCGGCGGCGCCGGCCACGCGGGGCGGCGCCCGCCCCAACGGGGCCGCGCCGGGCGCCCTCGCGTCCGAGGCCGGACGCCGGTGGTGCCGAAACGCCGAAGCGCGGGCGCGCGAGCGGGCTGCGACGTCCCGAGATGAGCAGGGGGGGGAGCGCCGAGACCCCCCGTCTGGGCGTTCCGGCTCGGGCGCCGCACCTTCCCGCGGGGCCGGAGATGAATCTCGGCGGGAGGGCGCGGCCGCCGCGACCTCCGAGGGGCACGCCCGGTTTGGCGGTGCGGATGGCAGCGCCGATCGCCCGAGTGCCGCGCGAGACGGAGCCCCCTCGGCGGCGGGGGCGGCCGGCTCCGGCTCGGCTCCCGATTCGCCGCTTCGGGCCGCCCGCGCGCAGCTGGCGGCCGGCCGGCCGAGACACGCGCTCTTCCAGGCGCGCGAAGCGCTGCGCAACGTGCGCCGCGCGTCCCACGGCGACGCGTCCCACGCACGACTCGCCAAAGATGCGGAGGCTCTGGTGCGCGACGCGGAAGATGCCGTGCGGAAGGAGGAGGAGGGCGTCCTAGGCGCCGACGAGTGGGAGCGGAGCTTGGAGCAGACGTGGGGCGACCTCTAGGCGTCCGGGACCGAGCCGCCCTCTCCCCACTCTCTTCCCCGCCTCCCCCCATCTCTCCTCTTCCCACTCCCGTCCCCGCCTCCCCCCATCTCTCCTCTCCCCACTCCCGTCCCCGCCTCCCCCCCCTCCCCCCCCGCTTCCTCTCCTTCTTCCCTTGCCGTCCGGCCGCGCTGCCTTACAAAGTCGACTGGAACTTCGAACGCCTCCTCGCTCCCTCTCCGGTCTCGCCATACCGTCCCCTCCTTTGTTTCATCCGCCCGTGCCATTGTTTGCTCGTCTCCTCGCGGGGCCTGTGTCTCGCGCGCCCCGCTCGCCGCGTCCGCCGGCCTCCGCGGTTCGCGGGGGCCGCCCCGCCGGACCGCTCGGGCCGGCGTCCAACGCCGCCGCGTTCGCGCCGGTGGCCGTCTCCGCGCAACAAACGCGGTGCAGAGGCGATTTACAGAGACGGTGTAGACTCCGGCCCGAATTCGCGAGGGAGGTCTCGTTCGGTCCCGCGCCGCGGCCCCGCAAGGCGGGACGTGGACGGCCAGGTCTCGCACGAGATGGAGAGGCGGGGCGGGGAGTCGGGAGGCAAGGGGGCGGGACGCGGCGGCGGAGGGGAAGGTCTGCAACTGCAAACCTTCGAACGCGACAAAGCGGTGGCGCTGTCCGACGCGGCCTCCCGGACGCGAACCGACGTCTGGCGGCGCGGGCGCGAAGGGCGACCGGCCGCCGCGCGACGGCGGCGACGGTCCACCACCCAATCCGCCGCTCGCCGCCGCGGCCTCCCTCTCCCGTGCTCTCCGCACCCCCCACCCCCCACCCCCTCCGTCCGCGTTCCTCCTTCTCCCCCTCCCGCCCCCCACACCGCTCGATCGAGCGAGCGCGATCGAAACGCGCGACGCGTTCCGTCGGGGTCGGATGAGGCGCGGCGCTGGCCTGCGAGATTCCCTCGCGCGGTCTCGCTGCGGTGAACGAGTCGTCGCGTCGGGTCGGCCGGGCGGTTGCCCGCGGGCGCGCAGGCGGCGGCCGCGTCTTGGCGGGAAAAACAGCTGTCCGCCGACCCGGCGGCAACGGCCCCCTTGAGCCGCGTGCGCGCGGGTCGATCGGCCGTCTTTCCGCGTTTGCCCCCGCTCGACGCCCCGACCTGCCGCGCGCTTTGCGCCTCGCCTTTTTTTTTCTCCCGTCGCCATGCGTGCCCTTCTCTGGACCGCCGGCTGTCTGGCGGCGGTCGTCTGCGCGGCCTCTGCGTCGCCGCAGCTCGCCGCGCACTCGCAGCGCCGCTTGCAGCAGAGCGAGACCACCTCGACCAGCAGCGAGGGCGGTCCGCTCACCGGCTACGTGAGCTCGATCAACAACTTTTTCGACGTCGGCAGCACCGTGAACGTGAACAACGTGCCCTCCGAGGACACGGTGTCCGAAACCGGCGATTACTCGGCGTTCGCCTTTGGGGCCTCGAGCTTCAACACCTCCGTCATCGTCAACGTGACGACCGGTGCGTTGTGGTCCTTTCCGGCGCGCATGTCAGGTTGTGGGGCGCTTCCGAAACGCCTCTCGACCCGTCGCCGCACACCTGCGCCGCGAGGTCGGCCGGCGGGGCGACCCGCGAGCCGATACCTCCGCGCCGGTCCACACCTCCCCCCCTCCCCCCCCCCCTGCCTCCCTGTGCGCGCGCGCGTCCCCCGGTCCCTCGGTCCGCGGCGACCCGTCGTACGCCGGCCGCGCGGCGGGCGGCTCGGCAGCGGCGACGACCGCTCGTCGCGCCTGCTCGTCGGCGTTTGTCGCTCGAGAAGCGTGGGGCGCGACCGAGCGCGGCCGCGCGGCGCGCGGGTCGGCCGCGGCCTCGCGCTCGCACGAAGCCGCGCGGAGCGTCCGGGGGCGGGCTCGGACGGGGGGAGGTGGCCGCCGGGGGGGGGCGCGGGGAAG
>PGFX01004029.1:0-10193 GCA_003612995.1 Prototheca bovis | reverse complement strand
CCTCCCCCCCCCCCCCCCCTGTCTCCATCTCTCCTCCCTCTGCCCGTCGCTCTGCCGCAGCTGATCGCGGATCCTTCGCTGGGCCGCGCCGAGATCTTCCTGTACGACCGCCGCACGATGCGTCCCCCCCGGCCCGGTGAGGCCCCGCTCCTCGAACCCGAGCCGGAGGAGGAGGGCCTCGGGGTCTCGGACGCCGTCCCCGGCGGCGAAAGCTGCCGCGTCGACGAAGAATCGTTCGATCTGCTGGCCGCAACGGGCGCGATCGAGGCCGACGACGGCGACGGCGGGACCGGCGGCGGCGACGCCGAGCGCTCTGGCGGCGCGCCCGTCCCCCCGCCCTCGCTGCTGTCGCCGCTGCCCGCGCTGCTGGCCTCTCCCCTGCCGCGCCGCTGCGGGCGCCGCGCACGACTGCGCGTGCTGCGCGCGCTGCACGCGCGCGCCTCGGCCGAGTACGCGCGCGCGGGCGAGCTCGAGGAGGCACGCGCGCGCTGGCGAGAGGCCGCGGGACGGCTGGCCTCCGAGCTGGACGTGCAGGCCGCCGCCGTGGACGCGGCGGTGACGCTCTCGGCGCCGGCCATCGACGGCGTGCTGCAGGGCCTCGCTCGCGTCGCGGACGACGCCAGGGAGGCCGCCGAAGCCGCGCAGCGCGCGCTTGAAGACCTCCCGGAGGACCTCGAGGCCCTCGGCACCGTCGCCCTGCCCGTGGCCCGCGACACCCGCGGCGCCCGCCTGGACGGCACGGCCGCCCACCACCCGACCCACCCGACGCACCACCACCCGGCGCGCTTGCGCGGGCCCGCGGTGCTCGCCTCGCTCGCCTCGGCGCCGCTCCCGCAGCGCGAGCACCCGGGCGCCGCACAATCGCCGCGCCACGCTGCCCAGGCGCCCCTGCACGCGTCGCACCCGCACCTCGCCGGCTCGTCCGCGTCCTCGTCGCCCCGCGTCGGGAGCTCGCTCCAGTCCCAGGGCGCCGTGCCGTGCCCGTCCGGCAGGCCCGACAGCTCGCGCGCCGCGGGGCCGCGCCCGGCGTTCGGTCGCTCGCCGGCGGACGCGGGCGGCGGCCTTCCGCACGACGCCGCGTCGCCACGCCGCGCGCGCCAGGCATCCGCAGAGGGATGGAATCAGCCGCGCCTCGCGCACGAGGGCGCCTCGCTGCCGGCGCTCGCGGTCGCGCGGCCGCGCGACTCGCCCGCCGGCTCGCCCTCGCCCTCGCGCCGCGCGGGGCTGCCGCACGCGCCGGCCTCGTCGCCGCTCTCGGCGCGCCCGGGGCCATCCGCCGCGCACGCGGCGCCGCGCCGCGTCGACTCGGCGCGTGACAGCCCCGCGCCCGCGCGCCCGGGCTCGTCGCTCGACTCGCCCTCGTTTGCTCGCGCACCGCCACCGTCAAGCTCGCTGCCCGCGCGCGTGCCCGGCGCCGGCTGGGCCGCGGCCTTTGCGGCCGCTGCGACGGCGGCAGCCCGAGGAGGAGGGGCGGAGAGCAGCGCGGGGATTGGCGTCGGGTCGGCCGTCGGCCCGTTCGGCGGGGGCCCGGGCTCTGGTGCCGCGGGCACCGACGTGAGCCCCCAGCTCCCCGGCCTTGGCGGCGAACGTGCCTCGAGCCTCCCGCTTGCGTCGTCGCTCCCCGGACGGTTTCTGTCGCTTGGGAGGGGCGTGGGCTTCGGCTCGGGCCCCGGCCCCAGCCCGGGCCCCGGCTCGCACGCCCCCTCCTCTGCGCGCGCGGCGTCCTCAGGTCCGGCACTGGACGCCGGCCCCCCAGCCGCCCGCGCGGCGTCCGCGCAGCAGCCGCTGCGCACGCTCGAGTCGCTGCTCCCGCGCCGCGCGGTGCAGGCCGCGGCCGAGGAGGCCTCGCGGGACCTGGCGGCGCTCGAGGCGCACGCCTCGAGCCTGGCGCTGCGCACCCAGGAGCTGGCCGAGGCGGCCCAGAGCCTGGTCGGCGCCCGCCCGGCCGTAGACGTCCGCGCGCTGGCCGCGCGCGTCGCTGGAGAGGGTGAGTCGGGCGCGCGCGACGCCGCGAGGGCGCTCGACGCGCTCGCGGCGCGCGTCGACGAGGCCGGGGCACTGCTTGCCAGGGCGGAGGAGGAGGAAGCCTGGCTCGCTGGAGCGGCAATGGACGAACAGGAAGAAGACGAAGAGGAGGAGGAAGTGGGACGGATGGGAGGTAAGGAGGAGAGGGAGGAAGAAGAAGAAGAAGAAGAAGAAGAAGAAGAAGAAGAAGAAGAAGAAGAAGAAGAAGAAGAAGAAGAAGAAGAAGAAGAAGAAGAAGAAGAGGAAGAAGAAGAAGAGGAAGAAGAGGAAAGAGAACGAAGAGAGCGGGAGGTCGGATCTCACAGGGGTCCGGGCTCCAACCCGGACGCCTCGGAGGTGCGCCCTCGGCGGGCGCGCCACGCCGAGCGCTTTGGCGGCTCCGACTCCGAGGGCTCGCTCGACGACGACGCCGCCTCCAAGCCGGCCCCCTGGCGCCGCGGCGTCGCGCCGCGGCGGCCCCTGGGCCGAGGCCGTGGCGCGGATCGTCGCGGCGGCGACGCCTCCCCCGCCGCCGTGGGGTCTGCCGCGGCGCGGTCCCGCTCCTCCACCCGCTCCATCTCGCGCCCGCGCTCCGCCTCGCGCTCCGTCTCGCGCTCGCGCTCCGCCTCGCGGTCCTCGTCGTTGTCGTCGCTGCGGCGCCGGCCTCTCCCCTCCCCGCGTGGCGCGTCGTCGCGGGCCTCGACGCCCGGCTCGCTGCCGCCGTCAGGCCCGCCCTCGCGCGACGAGGTCGAGGCGGCCCGACGGCGGTTTGCGCACCCGCAGGCACGCGCGCTACTGCCGAACGCGGTCGAAGCAGCGCTGGGCGCGCTCGAGCTGGCGCGCGAGGCACTGGTTGCCAAGCGGCGCATGGGCGCGGACGCGAGCGCGGCGCTGGGCGGCCTCTCGGGTCTGCAGAGCGAGCTGGAGCGCGCGCGCCGCCGAGGAACGGCCGTGCGCGCGCTCGAGCGCCGCCTGCGCGAGGCCTGCGCCTCGCTGGCCGCGCCGCGCGAGCTGGCGCTGGCCTGGCGCGCCGCTGCCCGCGAGCGGCTGCGCCGCGCCGCCTTTGCGGCGCGCTACGAGGCGCTCGCGGACGCGCTCGCGGAGCGCATGGGCAAGCTGCGCGAGCGCGAGCTCGCCGCGCGCCAGCGCTTTCGCGCGCGCGCGGACGGCGCGCTGCCCGGCGCCTTTTTGGACGCCCTCGGCCTCCTCGCAGAGCCACCAAACTGCCACGTGACCGTGCGCGGCGACCCCAGGGAGGCGCCCGTCCTCGACGCCACCGAGGATGACCTGCTGCGTGCCGAGGCGGCCCTCATGCGCATGCGCGGCATGGAGGCCGCCGCGGCCCGCAGGAGGCCAGGTGGCCGCGGCAGCCGCGAGCTCGACGCCTCCCGCGAGCAGAGCGCAGGCCTCGAGCGCTCGGCCGACCTCGGCGGCCCGGCGGGCGGCGAGCGCGACCTCTCGCGTAGCGGCGCTCGGCGCGACGGCGAGCGGGGCGCGGCCAGCCTGGAGGCGAGCGGCTACGGACGCAGCAGCCTCGGCACGGGCGACCTCGGCGTGGACGCGGACGAGCACGCGGGCCGCGGCGGGCGCGGTTCTGCCGCGCGCGGGCGAGGCGTGGAGCGGCTCGATGCATCGCGCGCGTCGTCGGACGCGGCCGAGCGCCTACCGTCTCCCCGCGACGCCGGCGGACGCGGCGGCGCCGCCCCAGTGCGGCAGGTGGGCGCGGCAAACCGGGCCGCTTCTCACCGCGCGGCCCCGTCGCCGCCGCTCGGCACGCCGCTCTCGACGATTCAAGAGTCGCGAGGCCGTCGGGAGACGTCCGAGAGCGGGTGTTCGCCGGCCGCGTCCGAGCCCACGCTCGCTCGCTCCTCGGTCCCGCCCGGCCCCTCGACCTCGCCCGACGACCAGCCCGCCGTGGGCGATTCGGCGGGCGTCGCGGACGCCTCGGCGCGACCCCCGACCGCCTCCGGATCGGTTGCCCGTCCTTCCGCCGTCGCGGTCCCCTCCGGGTCGGTCGTCCGTCCTTCCGCCGCCGCGGTCGCCGCCGACCCGACCCCCCCATCCGCCACCGCCGCCTCGGCCTCATCGGCCCCCCCCCGCGCCTCTGCCTCCGGCGACCTCGAGGGCCCCACCGCCTCGCCAGCACCGCCGCCCCGCGCGCTCGCTCCGACCCTGCGCCCTGCATCGGGACCGGCCCTGTTCGGCACGCCGCTCTCGGCGCTTCTGGCCTCGCCCTCGACCGCGTCGCCCTCACCCACCCCGTCGTTCCTGCTCTCCCCAAGCCTCGGCGGCTCGCCGCTGCCGTCGGTGACGGGAGGACTCGGGGATCCCGCCGTCCCGTCGTCCAAGCCCTCGTCCGAGTGCGTCCCCGCCTCGTCGTCGCCCAAGCCATCGTCCGAGTGCGCCCCCGCCTCCTCGTCGCCCGGGCCTCCCTCGACGTCCCCTGCGCCCCTTTCGCAGCCCGCCTCGACGAGGCCCTCGGCATCTTCGGCGGGGCGGAGCTCGCGCCCCGCGACCCGCGGGCGTCTCCCCGCCAGCGGAAGCGAGTCGGCCGTCGACTCTCCGCTCCGGGACGCCGGCGTCGGGGATGACGATGAGGACGGCGAGGCGGAGAGCCCTCGCTCTTCCGCCCGCGACGGGAGGCGCGAAGCCTCGGCGAGGAGCCCCCCACCCCCTGTCCGCCCCGACGCCGCGCGCCCGGCCGCCGGCTCTCCGTCGGAGCCCGACGCATGTATCGGCTCGAACGCCGGGTCGCTCGAGGGCTCGTCGTTGCACGGCTCGTCCCCTCGACCGTCCCGGCCTCCCAAGAGCCTCGCAGCGTCGAGCGGAGACGCCGGGGGACTCGGCGAGGCGAAAGACGCCTCCGACGGCCCGGTGGCGGACGGCAGGGCGTCTGAGGCGGGCCGCGGCGGAGGCGCGCTGGCCGCGTCGATGTCGGGGGCGGGGGGGGCGCAGCCCGAGGACGAGAGAGGGGCGGTGGAGCGCAACGAGGCCGAGGACGACGGCAGGGAAGGAGGGGGCGTCCGAGGGACCGGCAAAGGCGCAGGTGGCCTCGCCCTCGAGCCTCGCCGGGTGGCCGCGCGCGACCCTCCCGCTCCCCCCGCGCCCACGTCTCGATCGCCTCACCAGCACCGTGCCTCGGCGCTCGAGCCGTTCACGCCACACGCCGCGCACGCCCCGCTCGGCCTGACCCTTGTGGCTCTGCCCGCCGTCTGTCCCGCGTCGATGCGGTACGACGGAGCGGCGTCGTCCAACCTGTCCTCGCCGCGGAGCTCGCTGGCGTCCTCGTACGTCTCGGGCTCGGAGCGCGCAAGCCGAGTCGGCGCGGGTGGTCCGGGCGACGGCGGCAGTCTTTCGGGGGCCGCCTCGGGGGTCGCCTCGGGCACGGCGTCCAGCGGGATGGGCGCTGGCGACGGAGCGCTCTTCGGCTCGCTAGGCGCGGGCGGCAGCAGCGCCTCGGCCTCCGCGACCGCCAGCTGCGGAACGATGCCGGCGATCCTCTCGGCGACTCCCGCCCCGGCCGCCTCCACCGCCAATCTCCCCTCGGCCGCCCTCTCCTCGGCCACCCGCCCGGCCCCCGTCGCGGCGCACCTACCGGTCTTCTCTCCCGTGCTCGAGTCTCCCAGTGGAGCCTCTGCGGGCGAGGAGGAGGAGGAGGAAGAGGAGGAGGAGGAGGAGGAGGATGCGGCCGGAGCTGCGTCGGGTGGCGCGGATCTGCCCACGTCGCGTCGCTCGCCTGCTGCTCTTCGGGGCAAGTCGCGCTCCTCGCGCGCGTCGTCGTCTGCGCGCATCTCGCACGAGGCCGTCGCGCAGGCGCTCGAGCAGGTCGTCATGACGGCCTCGTCGGCGTCGGAGGCGTCCGACGCGGCCGAGGGCTCGGCGGTCAGAGCGTCTTCGCTGCCGCCGGAGCGGGCCGGGGGCGAGGAGGACGACGGCGTCTAGGCCGCGGCCGCACCTGCCTCGCTCGAGCGGGAGGCAGGCGAGTGATTCAAGGGGAAGGGGAGGAAGGAGAGAGAGATGCGGCGCGAGGGAACGCAGCTTCTGCGGTCGCGTCGCGTTGGACGATGGTGGGGTCGCCAGGTCGGTAGGGCGTCGGACGACGGCCAGGCCTCGGGGCCGGCGACGACGTGGCCGCCGGCGACGGCCAGGCTTCGGGAACAGCGACGATGCGATCGTGGGTGACGACCGCCTGGCCTGTGGGGATGGAGCGGCGTCTTCTCCTGCGCTGTCGTACACGAGCTGGAGTGTGGTCATCGTCTCCTTTTCCTTTCCCGCTCGTAACGTCGGACGACTCGAGCTTCTGAAAGCCCATCGCTACCGTCACCGCAGGGAGCCTGCTTCTCTCTCCCCCCTCTCCTCGCCGCCCGCTCTCCTGTCGCCGCCTTGTCCGCGTTTCGTTTCGCGCCTCTGGGCGCTCTACTCTCCCAGCGACGCGCTGCCGCGATTCATCGACCCGCTCGCCTTGGCGGGCTAGATTTGCCGCGCGGTCGCGACTCAGTCGCCATTTGCCGCGCAGCTGTGCTTCGTTCGTCCCGGCCGACGGCCTCTGCTGCGCGCCGGTGCCTCTCGCCCTTTCTGCTCCTCCGTCCCTGCTCCCCACCTCCGCGACGCTCCCGCCCTTCTGTCTCCCTCTGCCTCGTTGCCCCCCCCCCCGCGCACGCCTCGTTCTCCGGCCGCGCGCCTCCTCGGTCCGCCCCGCGTTGCACGACGCCCGCTTCGAGCGGAGAGCACGCGCGCGACGCGCGCATGCGTGCTCGTGCTCTCCGTTCCGCCTGCTCCTGGCGAGTCCTTTTTGCAGGTCCTTTCCTCCCCTTGTTGCCGGGCCTCCTCCCCGAACCGCGACAAGGCCGCGCCGGCCCCTCGCTCTCCCCGTCCTCGGTGCGGCGCTTTTTCGCCTCTTTTTTCCCCTTCGCTCCAGGTGTGCGTGTTCGCGCGCCTGTTGCGCCCCCGACTCCCACCGGACGACGAGCCGCGCTCACTCCGCTCCCACCCTCATCCTCCGGACGCCTCGCTCTTCTGCTTCTCACCTTTTCCAACAGGCACTTTGGGGCCGCACTTTCTCTCCACCGTTCTCGCCCTGTCTGTCTCGGATCGCCGCTCTCCAGGCCCGCGGCGTCCGATCCTTTTCCCGCGACCCTCCCGACGCCTCCTGCTCCGTTTCAGCCCCTGGCGAGGGCGGAACCCTCCAGGAACCCCTCAGTCCCCGCGGTGCCCACCCCGCCCCCTTTCATGCCCTCCCTCCCACCCCCTCCCCCTACCGTCTAACCGTCCGTCCTCGCTCTCGGAGCTGCGCTCGATGTGCCCGGGCTTCTTTCTCCTCGTTCGTTCGTTTCGTCACCGACGCTCGTTTCTTTCTCAACCCCTCTCGCCCGCTCTTGCGTCTCGCCGATGGCCTCTCGTTCCTTCTCTCCCACCCCCCCCCCCCCCCCCCCCCCCTTCTGGCGTGTCCCTTTTCCAGTGCCACCGCCTCATTGTTTGCTGCCGATCCCTCTCTCCCCCCCCGCGTTCGGCGCCGTCCGCGCCGCGCGCACGAGCGACGCACGCCCGACGACGCACGGAACGCACCGCACTGCAACGTGAAAAAAAAGAAAGGCGGAGAGGCAGCAAAGGAAGAGCGAGGGCGAGGAGCTGATGCGGGGAAGGGCGCGGAGAAGGAGATGCAACGAGGGTCGAGTCGGACCGGGCGGCCGGACGGATCGAGCGCGAATTGCAAAGACGTGGATCAGTCGTCGAGCCTAGGCGACGAGGCGGAACCTGGGAACTGCCTGTCTCCGACCCAGCGCCGGTCACGTGAGGCGTGGGCCCGTTTGGCCTCCACCGCGTCACTCTGTTCGCGTCGCGCAGTCGAAGAGCGTTACACAGGCCGCGAGCGCAAGCGTGCGCTCGAGGAACGAGAAGGAGAGCAAGAAAACGAGCAAGCGGAAGCGGGGAGGGGGGAATCGGAGGCGAGGAAGAGGCGTGCAGGTGGGGGCGGTGTGCCGTTGGAGGGGGGAAAGGGTACGGGAGGGGATGGAGCGCGGTTTGCGCTGCGCATTAGACGGGTCTGGACTTGAGTTGTCTTCCGACGATCTTGTCCTTGGTGATGACGTAAACGACGGCTCCCCATCCCGCGAGGCAGTCTCTGCCTCCTCCCGAGAGGATGGCCTCGGAGAGCACCTCGAAGAGCTCGTCCTCGTCCATGTCCGGCCTCCAGATGGACTCGCAGATGCCGAGGAGCGCGTCGGCGGACGTTCCCGCCACCATAAAGTCCTTGGCAGTCTCGATGGCTCCGATCGAGTCCATGCCGCAGAGGTAGGGCGTGCCGTCCTCGCCGAGCCCGGCGATCACGGGCTGGCAAAAGTAGGGCCCAAACCGCTTCTCGTAGAGCGTCGACGACACGAGCTGCGCGAACGCCGCCGGCTTGATGTCGCGCTCCTCGCGCAGGCGGTAAAGGTTGTGCTTGAAGCGGAACAGGTTGGACAGCGTCTTCGCGTCCGTCGCCAGGCCGGACAGGCCCAGGATGAGGCGGTCGTGGATGCGGTACAGCTTCTTCGCGTCTGTCGCCAGGTGCTGCAGCTGCACGCCCAGGCGCAGGTCGGACGCGATCGCCACGCAGTCCTTGCCCGTCATCGCAACTGCGACGAAAAGGTGCGAAGAGGGAGGTGAGGGGGGGATGGCGGGGGGGGGGGGGGGGGGGGGGAGATCGAACGGAGAGCGCACCGGAGGAAAGCAAGCAGGCAGGGCGGGGCGGAGCTCTCGCCTGCCGGCCGCCGCTGCCCGGCCCCTCGTTCCTTGCCGCTCGCGCTTGGTCTCGCGGCCCTCGCTTCTTGCCGCTCGCGCTTGATCTCGCGGCCCTCGCTCCTCTGTGCTCGCCTCCGGACTCCCGCTTTTCGCCTCCCGCCGCGCGCCACTTCTGCTTCCAGCTCGTCTGCGGGCGCGCGTCGCGCGCCAGGAACGCGCCTTGCCCCGTCCCTCGCCTACGCCCGCCCTTCGCCCCCCGCCTGCCCCCCCGACGACCTCCCGACCGCACGCTGCGCCCGCGCCGATCGGCGCCCCGCGCGCCGCAGATCGCAGCGCCGGAGACACGCAGCGCATCCCAACGCACTGATCGCGGATCCATTGTACTCGCTGATCTGCGACGGGGAGGGGGCGGAGAGCGCGCGAGCGTCGGACCGGCTCGGGCCGCGCGGGCGTCGGCCGGGCGCGATCACCGCAGGGGGGGGCGGGCGCCGGGCGATCCGCGCGCGCGGCGCACCGACATAGCGAGCGAAGCACGGACGCCCTCGGAGTCTGCAGGACAAAAGCAGCCGGTCGATCGGCCGCGGCGGCGAGCGAGCGAGGTCGCCTGGGAGCGCGCGGGCCGGAGGTCGCGCGCGGATCGATCGCGCGGCGGGGACCGAGCGGGGCGGGGAGAGCGCAGAGGGCGGGGGAAATCGCGAGCTGGGGGAGGCTCACGGACGCCCGGACGAGTCGCGAATCGGACGCAGCGGCGGGCGCGCTTGGATCGCGCGAGGCCGAACGCTCTCGGTGCGCGCGCGTGGGCGCGGGGGCTCTGGCGCGCGGTGGGGGCCGGGGCAGGGAGGGGTCGAGCGGGAGGGGGATGCGGAGCCTCACCGCACCCCTCCTCCCGCTCGACCCCCCCCCCGCTTCGTCTACCCCCTCCCTCCCTCTCCGCCCCTCCCTCCCTCTCCGCCCCGCCTGCCCCTCCCTCCCTCCCTCTCCCCCCCTCTCGCTCTCCCTCATCTCGAGCGATCCTCCCCGCGCGCGCCCGCCGCGGCGCATGCGCGCCCGCTCCGGGTGAGCACCGGGCCGCGCGCGCTCCGGGCCAGCGTCCCCTCGCGGCTTGTCCCCTCTCCCGCCTCGCTTGCATCGGGAGACGCTTCGCAATGGGCGACATGGAGGTTCCCGTGCCGCCGCAATGGAAGCCGCAGCCCATCACGGACTTTCGTGGCATGGAGGACGGCCCGCGCGGCTTCAAGGTCTCCGTGACCAAGAAGGGGCGTCTGGGCTCGAAGCGCAAGCTCGAGGAGTATGCCGACCAGGTGCGGAGCGTGTTGGCGCGGTGTGGACGCGCGTAGGCGGCGCTGGCGCGCGAGGAGAACGGAGCGCATCGCGCGTCGCGCCCAACGCGGCCGGGGAGCAGGGCGCCACCGCGCGCGCGAGGGCGAGCGGGGGGCGGTGTGTAGGGGGGGGCGCTTAAACGCATCGGA
>PGFX01004028.1:0-10195 GCA_003612995.1 Prototheca bovis | reverse complement strand
CTATCTGCCCGGAATGCTCGCATCACCGATTTCGGAGTCTGACGATCTCATGGGAGTTCCCGCACAGGTTCGAACCCTGTCGACTGCGAGTTCCCGCAGTCGTGGCCGAGTGGTTAAGGCGTGAGATTAGAATGCCTTTTGCCGCGCCCCGCGGCAACCCGACGGAGCGCACGGCGTTTCGCACCGACCGCAGGGCGCGCCACGCGGCGCGCACGGCGTTCTGCCTCGCCTTTGGAGGGCTGCCGGACGGAGCCATCGGCGTTTTGCCTCGCCTTTGGAGGGCTGCCGGACGAAGCACCCTTCGTCTCGCGCCAACCGCAGGCAGCGCCCGTTGACGTCTTGCGCCGGCCGCAGGAAACGCCCATCGATGCGCGACCGCCCCTCTCGTCCCCCGCCCCTTCTCGAGGCGCGGGGCAACGAACGAAATTGCACGGCGCAGGGCGGGCCTCGCGACCGCCGCCCTCGCACGCTCGCGGGCAAAGCCAAACGCGACGGGACGCGGCCAGGCGTCCCGAGCGGGAGCTGGCGATGAAATCGAATGAAACAAAAAAGACAGGGGCGCGTGCGTTCGGAAAAGCAAGCCCCCCCCGAACGGGCGGAGCGAAAGCGCGCCGTTCGCCGAGCCTCCGCTCGCTCCCCCTCGCCCCGCGCCAAGACATGCGCCCTCCTTTGCGTTCACGCGGCTCGATCGAACCGCCCCGCAAGCGACCTCGCGGCCGCGCGCGGAGAGCCCGCCTCGCGTCCGCCCTCCTCTGCTCCTCCCCGGCCGCGCTTGCGGCCCGGCGAAGCCTTGCCGTCCTCGCCGTCGCGCCCGCGCCCGCCCGTCGCCGCGTCCTTCTCCGGGCTCATGCCCAGGTCCCAGAACCCCCCCGGCGTCAGGGGCGGCTCGAAGCGGTACCTGTGTCGACCCGCATCGACCAGCATCGCGCGGACCGCGTCGGGGCGGGGCGGGGGGCGAGCGGACGGCAAAGGGCGCGCCGAAACCGCGCGGTTGTCGGCAGGCGGCCCGTTGCGGGCGGTCTGCGCGTCGCGACGGGACTCGGGAGAGCTCCAGAGGTCGTCGGGATTTTCGCCGGGCGCGAGCGGTTCCGGCGAGCTCCAGAAGCCGTCCAGCTCTTCCCCGCGACCGGCGTTCCCGCCTCTCGGGCCGCCTTCGAGCCGCCCTCGAGCCGCCTTCGAGCCATCCCTTTCGAAGCCCCCTTCGTCGCCCGTTCCCGGCGCGTTCTCGTCCCCCGCCACGTCGTCAGCGGCAGCACCCCCCCAGTCGCCTCCGTCGGCCGCGGAGAGGTGCCGGCAGCGAAAGGAGAGGTCGGCCGCGCCCACGGCCACGCCTGCGCCTCCGCCGCCCCAGTCCCGGAGGGCTCTGAAGAAGCGCGCGCAGTCCTGGCACGCCACGGCCGGGAGCGTGGCGCGCTCGGCGCGGTTCCGGACCACCTCGCGATACCGGAACGGCGCGGAGAGCGACGGCGCGGCCGTGGGCCCGGAGCCCCCGCTGCCGCCGCCGCCGGGAGGGGGATCGCGGGACGCCAGAGCCGCCCGGCCCGGCGGGAGCAGGCCAAACCCCTCCTCGCTCTCCCTCTCGTCCCCCTCCGCGCCGTCGTCGTCGCGGCCGAGCACGAAGGGGTCCTGCCCGGCCCGCCGCGTCACCTGCCGCCAGGCCCGCCCGACCGGCGCGGTGCGGCCTGGCGCGGTGGAGGCGGGCGGCGGAGGGGCGGAGGAGGGCGGCGGAGAGAAGGGGGCGGCGGGCGGAGAGCGAGCTGGGGCCGCGGAGGGAGGGAGGGGAGAGGCGGGCGGGGGAGCGGAGCGGAGGAGGGGAGAGGCGGGCGGGGAAGCGGAGCGGAGGAGGGGAGAGGCGGGCGGGGAAGCGGAGCGGAGGAGGGGAGAGGCGGGCGGAGAGGGGGGAGGGGAGGCGGGGGCCGAGGCGCCGCCGCCGGCGGGCGGGGCAAAGGCAGAGGAGGGCGAGGGAGGGGGAGACGCCAGGCGAGCGACCGGAGACGAGACGGTTTCGAGCTCGGGAGCGGAGGAGGCGGCGCCGCGGCCGAGCTCTCGGGTGCCGCTCGAGCCGCGGCTCTCGCTCCACCTCTTGCGCTCTCCGTGCTTTGTTTCCTGAGCGTCCACCTCGGCTCCCTCCCGAATCTGCGAGACGGCACCCTTTCCGGACCGGACCTGCACCCATCCCCCCGATGCCGGCCTCGCGGGCGGCGGTTCGCTCCTGCGCCCTCTTTCTCCGCTTTTCCCACGCGAGTCCTCTCCGCGCCCGCCATCCGTTCGTCCAAGATCGGGGCTCCTGCCTTTGGCCCCGCGGCCCTCGGCTCCGGGGCCTCCCTCGATCGCGCCGTTCTCGCCCTCGCCGCCCCTCGTCATCGCGACTTTCCGCCGCCGGTCGTCCGACCGCTCGCCCTCCTGCACGGCAGACTTCGCCGGCCCGTCGCGACCTCCCGCCGCCGTTCCCTCCTCCATCTTCGCCTCGCGCTGGGTCCAGCATTCACGGGCGGCCTCCTCCCCCACGATCGCCTCCCTCGTCGCCTCCTCCCCCACGATCGCCACCCCTTGCAGCCTCGGCGGCCGCCCCCTCCCATCGTTCTTCCCTTCTTGCCGCCTCGGCGATCGCCCTCCCGCATCGCCCTCCCCCTCCGCCCTGCTCCCCCTTCGCTCGTCCGCCCGCGCCGACCCTCTCCTCTTCTTCTCGGCCTCGAGCACGTCGATGCGATCCGCCGCGCCGCCCGCAAACCGCACCAGCGCCTCCACCGCCGCCCGGGCCTCGGGCCCAGCACCCCACGCCTCGGCCAGTCCGGCCCGGTGCGCCCGCAGCGCCAGCGCCAGCTCGGGAGACCCCGAGCCGCACATCGCGCGGCGCAGGCTCGGAGAGAGGGCCACGGGAAGGCTCGGCGCGGGAGCGCGCCCCGCGGGGCGAGCGGACGCCTCGGCGAAAACGTCCCCTTCGGGGCACGGCTGCGAGGCCGTCAGGGCGACCAGAGACCTCCTGCGGGCAGAGCCGAGAAGAGCGGGGGTCGGAACGATGCGCGTGCAGAGGACCACGCGATCGGGGGAGGCGGACGAACGCGGCGCGCCACTGCGGGCGCCGCACGCGCAACCTCTTCCGGTCTCCTCCCCGTCGGGCCGCCGCCCCAGCACCCCCGCCCGCGCGATCCGCCTCCACCCCGTGCTGCGCCGCGTGCTGCGCCGCGTCCGACCGCCTCCGCCCGCATGCGGCGCCTCTCCGGGCGCATGGAGCACCCTCAGCGCATGTGGGGCGGCTCGGCTCCCCCATCGCCCGCCGAACGCCGTCTGCGCGCCCCCACCCCCGCGCGCCTGAGCGAGTCGCGCTCGGCCTCAAGCGCCTTGACGCGGCCAGCGAGCTCGCGCAGCTCGTCGCCGGGCGCCCCGCGCGGCGCGGGCTCGCGCCCGAACGTCCGCATCGCGGCTCGCTCGCCGAGAGAGCGACAGACGCGCGACGCGGCGACCGCGGCGCTCGTAGCCGCCCGCCCAGCGAAAGCCCGGGTCCCGCAATCCCCGCGCGCCGCGCGCGACGGACGGCGCGCGCGCCCGGAGTGCGGAAAGGACGCAGAGGTCGCGGCCGGCGGGGTGCTCCCACCCACCCACCCACCCTTTCCTTCGGCGCCGCTCGTCGCTCGCGCTCGCAGATTCGACGCATACGGTGCCATGCATGCCGCTCGCTCTCGGCCCGCCGCCGCTCTCAGCCGCGGGCGCCGGCCGCCGGCCCGCCCCGGCGCCCGAGGGCGGGCGGCGCCCGAACCGCCCCGCTCGAAACGCCCCTCGCCCCCAAGCGCGGCTGCGCCGCGGGGCGGCTTGAGCGCGATGGGAGGCGACAGACTGCATCCGACGCGCTCTGTGAATTCGTTTCGGCGCCGCACCGCGCCCTCCGAGGCGCGACCTCGGCTCGGGATCGCCCCAGGACCGCCCAGCGCGCGCGCGCGCGCGCGCGCGCGCGCACCTCTGCCGACGGTGCGGCACCCTCGAGGCCCTCCGCGGTGTCGTCGAGGAGTCGCGAGCCCGAGGCCCGCGCGGCGCGCGGGCGCGCGGGCCGACGACGACGGGTCGCGAGCCGAGACGCGGAGTGGGCGACCGTGGGAGAGGCACCGCGGAGAAGAGCGGGACGCCGGAGCGAGGAAGGGGGAGGGAGGGGGGGGGGGAGGGCGGACGTCGCGGACGCGGTGCCCCGCTCGGGGCGGTCGGGCGAGTGGGGGGGGGGGAAGCGACGGCCGGCAGCCGCCGACGGGCGAGAGGCGGAAGGCGTGCGGGGGGAAGTGGAGCGATTCGCGGCGGTGCCCGGACGGAAAGCCGGCGTCGCTAAAGCGGGACGACGCTCGTAGACATGCGCGCTCTCGCTCTGTTCCGCCGCGCGCTCGGTTCCGAGGAGAGAGGGCCGTATGGCGACGCGAGCGCTCGTCGACGTCGCCGCAGCGCTCGTTCGAGCGCTGCGGCGACGTCGCTCCCCCATCCCAGCAGCGTCCCACCTGCCCCCCCTCCCCTCGCTCCCTCTCCCTTGCCCCTCTCCAGGATTGAACTGTCCCGAGCGGTCGCGTTTCGGCGCCTCTGCCGATCCCAGCCGAGCCAGTCTCATCTCTTCCCGCCTCGTCGCGCCCGGCAGCTCCCTCTGCCCTCGCGATGAACCTCCCGCCCTACGACGGCTCGCCGGCCCCGTCCGAGGGCATCGGCGCCTACCGCCCTCCCGGCTCGTCGCGGCCACCGCCAGACCCCCGGTCCGCCGCGACGGCGCTGAACGCCAAGCTGCACGCCTCCAAGGAGCAGCTGACGCGCGCGTCGTTCGAAGAGTTCGACCTCTGGGAGCTCGAGGGCGGCGCCGGGGGGGGGGGCGGCAACAAGTTCGCCAAGTCCTTTCGGGGCGCCGACGCGCTCCGTTCCGGGCACGCGACGGCGATAGGTCGGCGCAGCGAGGCAGGCGAGGACCGCGGCGAGCGCGACGACCTCCCAGGCCCCAGCCGAAGCCGCCTCGACCTCGAGGGAGGGGGCGAGGACGGGGACGAGGTCGGGGCGAGGACCTTTGCGTCTCTCGCCTCTCCGCCGGGGGCGCAGGAGAGCCGCCAGTTCTTCCCGGAGATTCGTCCCCCGGCGTTTGCTTCCCTCGACGCCGATGCGCCGCCGCACTCGCACGGTGCCGCCGACCTCTCCTCGCGTGCACACCACTCAGCCGGCTGTTCCTCGCGCTCGCACCGCCCCGCCGACCCCTTCCTCCCCTCCTCGCACCGCCAACAGCACCTGCGGCCGTTCCGGTTTCCGTCGCCCGCCGGCCCGGTCGACTGGGCGGCGCTGCGGTCTCTGGACGTCGCCGACGTGGTGGCACGGGCGCGAGTGGACGAGGTGGAGCGCGCCGCGCGCGCGTTCGCGTGGGCCGACCTCGCGGGGGCGCTGGACGCGGCCGCCGTCCCGCCGCGCGACCTTGTGCTGCTGGCGCGCGCCGCGCAGCTAGCCGTGCAGTACCTCGCACACGTCCAGGAGACGCTGGCCGAGGCGCTCGCGGCCTCCGAGCGCCGCCGCGCGGAGGAGGTCGCGGGCACGCTCGAGGCCTGCCGCCTCGAGGCCGAGGAGGCCCGCGACGAGGCCCGGCGCGTCGCCGGCGAGGCGCGCCGCCGCGCCAAGGAGGCCGCCGACGCCGCGCACGCCGAGGCGCAGCGGCTCGTGGCCGCGGGCAAGGAAGCCTCGCAGGCGCGCCTCGACGACCTCGTCGCGCGCCACGAGGCCGAGCTCGCCGCGTCGCGCGAGGCCGCCGACAGGGACAGGCAGCAGAACGAGCGCACGCTGCTGCTGCTGCGCCGGTCCGCCGAGGCCGAGCTCTCGCAGGCGCGCGAGGCCGCCGAGCGGAGGATCCGAGACGTCGAGGCCGAGGCCGCCCGGCGCGTGGGCGGCGCCGAGGCTGGGGCCGCCAAACGAGCGCGCGACGCCGAGGAGCGTGCCGGCGCACGTCTGGCGGCCGCCGAGGCCGAGGCCGCCAAGCGTGTGCAGGCGGCGGAGGAAAAGGCCGCGGCGCATGCTCGAGCCGCCGAGGAGTCTGCCGGCGAGGCCGTGCAGGCGGCCCGCTCGGAGGCCGCTGAGCGCGCGCAGGCGGCCACGCGGGCGCTCGAGGAGGCCAAGCGGCAGCACCGCGCGGAATTGGACGAGGCCGTGTCGGCGCTGCAGTCCAAGCGCGCGTCCGCCGAGCGCGAGCTCGCGCGGCGCGAGCAGGCCTGGCGGGGCGAGGCGCAGGCCCGCGCCCGCGACCACGCAGCGCAGCTCGAGGCCGTGCGGTGCGAGGCGCGCGCGGCCGTGCAGCAGGCCGAGGCCGAGGCCGAGAAAACGCGCCGCCGCGCGCTCGAGGAGGCTCAGGCGGCCGTGGCGCGCCAGTCGGCCGCCGCGGGCCGCGAGGCAGAGGCGGCCCGGGCCGCGCGCGACGAGGCCGAGCGCCGCCGTCGCGAGGAGGTGGCGGCGCTGCGCGTGGACATGGCCAACGCGGCGCGGCTGCACGAGGCCGAGCGCGCGCGGGTCGAGGAGCAACACAAGGGTCGTCTGCGCGTCGTCGAGGCCGAGTCGCGCAGGCGCGTCGACGAGGCGCGACGCGCGGCCGAGGAGGCCGGGCGCGAGGCCGCCAAGGCCGTCGAGGAGGCGCGGCGCGAGGCCGAGCGCGCCGCCGCCGAGGCCGCGCGCGAGGCCGAGCGCGTCGCCGCGCAGGCGCGCGACCGGGCCACGCTCATCGCCGGCGAGGCGCGCGCGCGCGCCAAGCGCGCCGCCCACGAGGCGAGGCGCGAGGCGGAGGCGACGGCCGCCGAGGCGCAGAGGGCCGCCTCGGACGCCCGCCGCGAGGGCGAGCGCGTCGCGGGCGCGCTTGCGGCCGAGAACGCCGAGCTGCGCGCCGCCGCCGAGGCGAGCAGGACCGAGGTGGCGCGGCGCGGCGCCGCGCTCGAGGCCGCTCGGCGCGAGCGCGGCGAGGCGCTGCGCCGCCTCGCCGCCGCGGAGGCTCGCGCCGAGGCCCTCGAGGGCGAGCGTGCCACCGAGGCCTCTCGCGCGCGAGCGATGCTGCGCGCTCTCGGGCGCGGGCAGCAGGGCCTGGCGGACGAGTTGCGCGAGCACTCCCGCGTGCTGGCCGAGGGCGACGCGCGTGCCGAGCGCGCCGCCGGCGAGCAGCGCCGCGCGGCGGCCGCGCTGGCGGCACGCGTCGCCCGGCTTCGGGACGAGGTCGCGCGCGAGGCCAGCGAGGCGGCCGCCGAGGGCGCGCGGGCCGGCGTCCAGCAGTGTGACGGCTCCAAGCGTGCCGAGGAGGCGCTCGCGCTTGCGAGGCAGATCGCGGACGCGCTCGAGGCGCACGGCGCGCACCGCGAGGTCGTCTGCGTCTGCGAGCGGCTGCGCGGCGAGCGGCGCCGCAGCGAGCTGCTGCGGCGCGAGCGCGACGCGCTGCTGCGTCGCACCGGCGAGCTGGAGCGCGAGCGGAAGGAGCTTCTCGGGGAGTGCGGGGACGGCAGGAGGGTCGCTGGCGCCGAGGTCGCCGTGCGCCTCGAGGCCGGCGACGGAGGCGGGCGGGGCGCCGCAGGGGGTGGAGACCCTCTTTCCGGCGTTCGGGGTGGCGGAGGAAACCGCGCCTACGGCGCCTCGCTCGCCTTTGACCACCGCAGCGTCGGCGTCGACGCGCAGGGTACTCGCGGTTTCGGCTCTCGCGGCGGCCCTGCGCACACCTGCCCCGTGCGCTCCCCCGCCCACGCTTCGAATCGAGGGCCGCACGCGGGCGGGGGCGCGAGCGACCCTCCGTCGGCGTTTTGCGCGTCCCGAGGAGCTCCCCGCGCCCCACCCTCGCGTTCGCTCGCGGGCCACTCTGACTTTGCGCCCTCCCCCCGCGGTGCCGCCCCCTCGTCGTCCTCGTCGTCGCTCTCGGCCGGCGTTCACTTTCGCCAGGGCGCTCCGGCGTTCGGCCGACCTCCCGCCGCGCCTTCACACCTGCGTCCGCGAGCCGCGCCGCAAAGCAGCCCCAGCTTTGCCGACACTCGCGGCGCGTGGTGGGATGCCGAGAGCGAGGCGGCGTACCCCGCGTCGCCGGCCGTCGGCGGCCGCCGGGGCGGGGAAGGCTTTGTGGGCGGCGATGCGTGCGAGGGCCCGTCGTCACCCGCCTGGCCCGAGGCCGAGGCGCGGCGGTTCGAAGACGACGGCGAGTCTAAGCGCGCGGCCTCTGAGGGCGCCGAGAGCGCGGGTGAGAGATGCTGGGGCTCCAGAGGATACGGAGGCGCTCTCGGGGGAGCGAAGGCGCTGTCGCCGCCGCAGAGCGACTGCTGGGAGCGCCCGTGGAGCGCCAGCAACGCGGGGGCAGCCACGCCCTGACCGGATGGCGGGTGCGGGGTGGCGAGGAAAGAGGGTTGGGGGGGGGGGAGGGGGGGGGAAGGGAGGAGGAGTTGTGGGCCGCAAGGCGTACGAAAAGAGATAGAATGGGGGAGGCTGGTTGGGGCCATTGAGCGTCAAGGTGTCACGGAGCGCTGCAAAGGGACGCGTCGCGAGGCGCGCCTCACGCCGAAGAGGCGTGCGGTCCGGGGCGTGGGAGAGGGTCCCGATCTCAGCGGGATCTCGATTGAACGATCGAACGATCGAACGAGGATCTCAGTGGGATCTCAGCGGGGGAGGAGACCGGGAGATGCAAGGTGGGGTGACGCAAAAAGGAATTAGGAGGTGGAAGACGGGATGGTTCGGAAAGGGGTCGGGGTATTGCTGCACGTTTGGGCAATTTTTCCCGCTGCACGTGTTCCATCCGCTCGCTCTGTAACGCGCGGGCTCTTCGAGTCATCGGATGGGCGGTGGAAAGAGGGACGCGGAAGGGGAACGAGGAGGCAAATAAAAAGGCTCCATGGAGCGGCAGAGCCTGGCGGTAAGAGGGGACGAGACGGTGCAAGAGATCCCCACCTTTAGGAACACCCGCGTTCGGACCCTCATCACTCGAGAGATCGACCTCTGCCCTTGCGATGCCGTCTCCTCGCTCTCGGCTGGTGGTACAAAAGACGGATACACGTGCGCTCGGGCACAGGCCCGAGCCTTGAGGGGTCGCGGGATGGCCGAGCGGCGGCGGGCTGAAGGGTGGGTAGAGAGACGGGGCGGAGCGAAGTGACGGCGGGAAGGGTCGAGCGGGAGCCGGGAGAAGCGGAGCGGCAGGAGAGGCGGGGTAGGAGGAGGGTGCGTCGGCGGAAGGAGGAGCGAGACGAGGGTGCAGCGGGGAAGAGGCGTGCGGGCGAGGCAGAGGCGTGCCGGTGCACGCGCAGCGCACTAGTCGAGCGAGGAGTGGAGGGGAGAGGGAGGTGGGGGAGGAAAGGAGAAAAAAGGAGGGTGGAGGGGAAGAGTCAGGGGGCGTGGGACCGAAGCATGCAAAGAGGTGAAAAGGAACGGAAGGAGGCGCGAAGAGGGCGATTGGCGAGGGCGGGGAGCAGGGGAGGAAAGGAAGCGGAGCGAAGAAAAGAAACGAGGCAGGGAAGTGGGACGAGGGGGGCGGCAAGAGGAAGGGGGTGGGATCTCGAGGGAATCCCGAGGGGAGGTCGCAGGAGTGTTGAGGGGATGTCAAGGAGAGGCCATAGATCCCGGGATTTTGCAGTCGAAGAACGCAATAAAGGAGAGAAGGGAGGAGAGAAGCTCGTCCCGGCTCGTCGCAACTGGCCTCGATCGGTCTCGACCGGTCCCGATTCGTCGCGACCCGTCGCAAATGGCCTCGATCGGTTTCGATTTGTCGCGACCTGTGCCGCTCGGTTTCATCCTCTTCTCGTCTCGCCTCCCCCCTCCCCCTTCCATTTCCTTCCTCACTCCGCTCCGATGAGGCTGAGGTGTCCCTCCTTGCAGATCTCGTCGAGGTCGAGCTCTTCCGCCTCGCCGGTGGTGTAGACGATGCTGGCCCGGCGGTGGGCGACGTCGACGTTGCGAATCTCCACCAAGTACCACAGGTTGTTGTCCGGCCAGAAGAGCTCGGCCCGCTTGCCCACCAGCGCCTCGCTCACGTCCCGCTGCTCCAGCAGGCGACCCGGAGCCTGCGGCTGCTCCGCAAAGTGCTCAAACCCAGGCAGCAGAGGCGCGGGAGCGCCCAGCGCAGCAGGGTCGGGCAGCGCCTCCGCGGGCGCGGGCACCGCCGCCGCGGCGCCCGCCGCCGCCGCCGCGGCGCCGGACGCCGAAGCGCCAGAACCGACGCCGCCGCCGCACGACGACGCGCCGCCGCCGCCCGCAC
>PGFX01004027.1:0-10203 GCA_003612995.1 Prototheca bovis | reverse complement strand
TCCGGCCGCAGGGGGGGCAGGGGGGGGGCGCGCGGCGGGCGCGGGGCGACGGATCGCGATCGGAGAGGGGCGCGAAGAGCGAGGGTGTTGGTGTGGTGCGAATGGGAGAGAGAGAGAGAGAGAGAGAGAGAGTGAGAGAGAGAGGCGGGGGTGGGAGCGGGGAGAGGGAACGCGAGGACAGGTGAGGGAGTGGCGGCTCTGAGAGCGGCTTGCGCGAGGGGGGGGGACGGAACCGGCCTTCTGGCGAGGGGCGGCGGCGGGGAGCTGGGCATCCCGAGGGCTCCGTAACCCGCGGCGGGGGAGGGCCGACGGACGCACTGCCGACTCGATGGCGGGTGCTTTCGACGGTCTCTGACTCTTTCTCTTCTCCCGATGATCGTCGCTCTCCGCTTCGTCGCCCTGGTGTCTTTTTCGCCCCTCTTGTGGCCATCTTTCCGTGTCTCCCATCCCTCTCGCGGCTTTTTCCCCCCCCTCCCCCCTGCTCCCCCCATGGCCCCTTTCCTCCTCCCTCGCTGACCCTTCCAGCTCTCCTCGTCTCCCCCTTGCTCCCTTCGCAGGAGGGTCTAAAGCAGCTGTCCTCTCTGTTGGACTCTGCCGTCCTCTCCTCCGCGCTCGCGCGTTCGGCAGCTCGGCAGTCGTGGCGCGACCCTCCGGGCAGCTGCGCGTGGCTGCCGCTGGCCTCGGCGCTCTGCCGCGCGGCGGGCGCCGAGGCTGGCGCGGCCGAGGCCAGGGGCAAGGCGCTCGACGCCGCTTGGATCCGGGCCGCGCGCAGGACCCTGGCGCTGTGGCGCGAATGCGCGCGGTGCGGGGAGGGTGGTCGAGGCGACGGGCCAGAGGAGCGAGAGAGGGAAGCGGGGGACGAGACGGACGAGGAGGAAGAAGGGGAGGACGCGTACGAGCATGCGGGAGCGGAAGAGTGGATGGATCCCTTGAACGAGGGTGGGGCGTTCTCGCACCGCCGCGCCTCGGGCGCGCAGCACCCCCCGTCCCCCGGTCGCCTCTCGTCCTCGCCACGCCACCCGCCCCCAACGCGCCTCTCGTCCTCGCCACGCCGCCCGCCCCCAACGCGCCTCTCGTCGCTGTCGCGCTCGGCGGCGCCCGCCCGGGTCGCGGCGCGTCTGCTCTCTCTCTCCAAGCGCTGTCTGCTCTCGCCCGCCTGCCCGACCGGGTCGCCCGCGCGCGTCGAGGCGCTGGCGCTGGCGCGAGACGCGCTCGACGTGCCCGGCGTCGGCGCCGCGCTCGCGGGCGGAGGGGCCCTCGCCCTCGCGCTGGCGGTGCTCGGGGGAGGCGAGCGCGAGGGCGAGAAGATCGATGACGAGAGCGCGGGGGTCGGTTCGAAAGCAAGGAAAAAAGGCGGCGCAGCCCTCGCTTCGAGCGCAGACGGCGCTCGCGCTTCACCCTCCCTCCCCGTCTCGAGCGCGGACGCCGCTCGCGCCTCGGCCCCAGACGACGACGGCCTTCTCCCGGTGCCCCCTTCCTTCCGACCGCCCTCTTCGCTTCCTCTACCAACCGAACGCGAGGCCGAGGTGGCCGCGCTCGCGGCCGGCCGGGCTGCGGGCCCGGACGACGCCGCCGAGGGGGGGGTCGCCGAAAGGGCGGGAAGAGCCTGCGCGATCCGCCTCCTCCGGACGCTCTTCGCCTCTGAATCCGGCGGCGCCGTTCGCGCCCTGCGGGTGCTGGAGACGGAACAAAGACGAGCGGAGGAGGGAAAGCGCTCGAAGAGTTCCCCCCGCAGCGGGGGCGCCCCCGGGAGCGCCGACCTCGCCGCGCCGCCCGCGTCGCTCCCTTCCCCCCCTCCCCCTCTCCGTCCGCCGACGCCGTCTTTGGGCGCGCACACGTCGGCGCTCCGCCTGGCTCCCCTCGCTCTTGCGCTGCTGCGCGCCGGGGCGGGGGAGCAGCGCATCGCCCTCTCCGCCGTCTGCGATCCGGCTCCGCACCCCTCGTTCGCCTCCTCGTCCTCCCCGCCTCTGGCGCTCCCGGCCCGCCTGCTGCTGCGCTTCGCCTTTGCGCCTGCCCTGCTGGCCTCCCTCGGCCCTCGCGGCAGAGAACGCACGGGCGCGGGCGCCGAGCGATGCCGACGCGCGGCGCACCTCTCGGTCGCCCTAGTGGCGGGGAAAGAAGGGGATGGGCGAGCGGGGCTCCTCGCCACCGGTGCGGGGGAGGGAAGGGAGGAGAGGGCAAACCCGCTCTCGTCGTTCGCGCTCCCGTTCCCCGTCGCAGCCCTGGCGCGGTGGACGGACGCGCTTCTGGACGCGTCGGACGCGTCGTGGGATCACGTCATCGACGACGGGGGCAGCACCGTCGACCTCGCGCTGCTGCGGGGCGCGAGCGTCTGGGCGGCAAGGGCGGCGGGGTGGGTGGAGAGGGGGAGCGGAGGAAGAGAGGGAGAGGGAGCGGGAGAGCGGGGAGCGGAGGGCGAAGACGTGGAGGAGGAGGGGGAGGAGGAGGACGAGGAGAGGCGCCCGCATGCGGCATCGAAGAGACCTCGCAGGGATTCGGAAGAGGCGGCGGCCTTTGGGGCGGCGGCGGTGGAAGACGGCGGCGACCCCCCCACCCCACCCCCGCCTCTGCCCTGCTGGCCCCTTGTTCCCCCCTCATCCGCCGCGCTGGTCCGCTTCCTCGTCCTCGCCACGGCCTGCGTCGTATGGTGCCGCGACGCCATCCCTGGCAGCGTGCTGCAACGGTGGCGCGAGAGCGCCGTGCGCGTGCTCGCGTGGCGCCAAGGGGCGGAAGGAAAGACCGCGGCCTGGGGGGGCCGCGAGACAGAGGCGGAAGAGGCGCTTTCTCGCCGCTCCGGCGCGCGGGTCGGGCTCCCCCACGCCGACGCCGCCGTCCTCCCCTCTCAGCTCTCCCTCTCCGCTGGCGTTCTGCGCACACAGTCGCACAGGGCGGGAACGCCTGCGAGCCGCCGCCCTCGGGCGGCGGGGCAAGGGGAAGGTGCCTGGGCGGCCGGCGAGCCCGCGGCCCGGTGGGCGGCGCGTCTGCTGCACGCGATCGCGATCAAAGGCGCCGCGGAGCGTCGGGGCCATGCGTCGCGGGACGTGAAGAGAGGAGGACGGGGTGAGGGTGAGGCGAGTCGGGGGGAGAGGGACGCGAACGACGTCGCTCCCCGCCGCGGGGAAGGAGACGCGAGTGATGTCGCTCCCCGTCGCCGCCTCTGCTCTCCGCTGCCCTGTCCCGCGATCGCATTGGCGTCCGCTCTGGCTCGGTCGCTGGGCTTCTCGCTTCTTCCTGTGGGCGCTTCCTCCGCGAGCATCTGCGTCTCCCCTGGTGGCTTCTCTTCCGTCGCCCCGAATCCCGTCGACCCCTTCCTCCCGCCTCGACTCCCCCCCCCCACCTCTCGCCCCGGCACCCTCTCTCCAGCGTTTTCGCTCGGGCCGGCGCTCTCTGGGGCTTCCGCTCCGCCCGCGCTGCTCCGAGCCGTCGCGCGCGCCCTCGCGGCCGAACTCGTGAGGCTTGGCGACGATGCTCTGCTGGCGCGGGCGCCCGAGACGCACGTTTGTCATTCCTCCCCTTGTCTCTCCCCGCTCTCGCCGCCTCCCTCTCCCTTTGCCCTGTGTTCGGCTCTCCTGCCCGTCCTCGCGGCGCTTTTTCCCCGCGCCCCGGCCGAGGCGGCGACCGCGCTCGCGGCTCTGGCGTTTGGACTCACGGCCGAGCATCGCAGCCGGGGCGCTGAGAGGGCCGCGGCTCTCGCCGCTGCCGCGGCCGAGGGGATCGAGATGGCCAGGCTCGCGGCTCGGGAGACGCGCGACGGGAGGTACACTGGGGTCGAAGAGCAGGATGGGACGGACAGCGGCGAGGAACGCATCGACGGCGATGGTGGCGGCGCTCGGGAACGGGAGGCCCTCGCCGGGCCGGACGCCCCCGGCTCGCCCGTGCCTGCGTCCCTTGGCCCTCCGTCCATCGAGTCTCCCGTGTCGTCCTCGCGCCTCTCTGCCCTCTCCTCCGCGCTGACCGCGTCGCTGTTTGCCATCTCCTCCGCGCGCCTGTCGCGCGCGCTTCCGGCCGCCAGGGCGCTCGCGGAAAGGCTCGCAGGCGAGCTGGCCCCGCTGGGCGGCGAGGGAGGGGGGGGGCTGCGGGAGGATTCGCGGCTCCGCTGGGTCGCCGAAGAGGCCGAGATGGAGCGCACAGAGGGAAGATGGGGAGAGGAAGGAGCAAGCGGTCTTGGCTCCCGGTCTCCCTGCGCGTGGCGAGGCGCGCTCTTCGCGGTCGGGATGGAAGGAGGAGAAGGGTCCGGCAACGGCCCAGCGAGGGACCTTTTGCGCCGTCGGGTCGAGAGAGAGATCGAGAGGGAAGAGAGAGATCTGGAGGAGAGCGTGCGCGAGCTCGGGCGGGAGGTCGGAGAGCTCGACGGAACCGCGGCGACGACCAGCGAAGGGCGCGGGGCGTTTGCGACGCATCTCGCGACGGCGCCCCGCAAACGGCCCCCATCAGTGGCTGCCCCCTCGACCCTTCCTTCGACGCTCCATCCCCCTCCTTTCTCCTCCCCCTTTTCCACTCACGTTTGCACCGCCTTGACCCCCTGGGATCTGGCGACGGTGGGCGAGCACCCCGCGCCCGCTGACGTGGCACGCGAGGTCTGGGACCTGCTCCAAAACGCCCTGACGCGCCTCTTCGGGTCTTCGGGGGCCGCTTGCGCCCACAGTCGACGATGCCCGCGCACCAACGCAGCCTCCCCGTTCGACTTCCAAACGTCCGGCTCGTGTGCGCTCTCGATTCCCCTCGTGACGCTCTCGGACCTGCTTCGGGTGGCTGCGCTCGCTTCCGAGCTGGGGACGGGAAGCCTGGGGGAGAGCGGCCCCACTTCTCCGCCCTCCTCCTCCACCCCTCCCTCGGGAGGAGACGTCCTCGCCCCCTCCGCTCCTCTCGCCCCTCCCTCGCGTTCCCTGGAGCCAATCCGAAATCTCGCCGCGGCCTGGACGCACGCGCTGCTCCGCGCGGCGTCGGCCCCCGACGCGCTCGAGTCGCTCCGGCCGCTCCCGCCCAGGACCGATGACGCGCCGGGCGAGGGCGAGGGCAGGGCCGCGGAAGCCGTGCGCGAAGCCGAAAGCGTGGTTGCGTATTTTGCGGGTGAGCGCAAAGCCGAGCGAGCGGTCGCCTTTTGGACGAGCGAAACGGACAGCGGGGGTGGCAGCGACAGCAGCGACTCGGGCGGCGATTCCAGGAACGGCCGCGGCAACGCCCAGGGTGTCGGGGCGGCCGCCGAGCGCGCTCCCACCGTCGGTCCGCTCCACGACGTCGTCGTTTCCAGCATCCGTCTCTCTCTCTTCCGCCTCCGGTGCCACCCCGTCCGCCTCTCTCCGCTCCTCCTCGCTCCTCTCGCCCGCCTGGCTCCCTTCGAGGTCGCCCCCGCTGCCGCCGCGCTCCTCGTCGCGGCGGGTCAGCTCCCGGGCCCGCCGCCCGGCCCCCCGGAGGCGCCCGCCGCCCCGTTCACGCCGCTCGAAGCCGCGGCGCTGGCGGCAGAGGCGTTAGGCAGGGCTGCGGAGCAGGCCCTCCTTGAAGCGCAAAGGCAGCTCAACGATGGGGCAAAGCCCTCGTCCCCCGACTCTTCTTCTCGATCCCCCGGCTCCGAGTCGCCCTGGCCCCGCGCGATCGCCCTGCTGCGCCTCCTCGTGGCCAGCTGCTCGCCGATTCCCGGCGGCGCGGTCGACCCGACAGCGGCACCGCCGCCGCCGCTGGGCGACGCGTGCGTGCGCGCGCTGGCCCGCGCGGCCGGGGCGGTGGCCGCGGCCGGCCCGGCCGCGCCCCCCGCCGCGCGCGCGGCCGTCGAGGCCGGCGCGGCCGCGGCCTGGGCCGCCTGGGGCCACGGCGCCCCCCGGACGACGCCCGCGCCCCTCCGGGCGACCCTCGCGGTGCTGGGCGCCTCGGTCCCCCGCGTGCCGCGCGACCCCACCACGGGCCTCGCGCTGCTCGACCGGCAGGACGAGCGCCATAATGCGTCCACAGACGCGTTCGGCGTTCCGCGCTGTGCTCTCCTGGCCGCGCTGCTCGAGGCCGCCGCCGCCGCCGAGGACGCGTGTCTGCGCCCGCCCGCACCTGCGCGCGGCGGTCCGGCCGGCCCGGCCGCCGACCTGGCCGCGGCGCTGGCGACCGCCGCGCCCGCGGCCGCCGAGCTGGCCTCGCCGCGGCAGCCGCCGGTCTGCCGCGCGGCTCTCGCGCGCGGCGTCGGCGCCGTCCTCGCGCGTTGGAGCCGGCCCGAGGCCGTCTACGACGACCTGGAGCGGCGCATGGAGATCCGTGCGGGTGCAGCGGAAGGGCGCGGCGCCTCGCCGGCGCTGGCGCAGTCGTGCGCGATCGCGGGCCGGGCCGGCGGCGCGGCGCCGGCGGCGGTGGGTCCGCGGGCGATCTCGGCCCTGCTGCTGGTGGCCGGTGCGGGGCGCGCCGCAGAGGCCGAAAGGGGGGTCGAGGCGTTCTGGGAAGCGGCGAACGAGGCGAGGAGGGCCGCGGAGAGCGCGCGAGGAGCGGGAGGGAGGCGTGGGCGGAGCAGCAAGGAGGGAGCAGAGGAGAGGGCAGCGTTCCTTTTCGGGGAAGACGCTTCGCTCCCGGTCGCGCTCGCGGACCTCGACGCGTCGATCGCGGGCGATGCGGACGCGAGGGGCGGAGGAAGAGGAGTGGGCGGCGTTGCCGAGGCGAGGGGCGGCGAGGAGCCGTTCGAAGCGGGAAGCGCCGCGCCAGCCCCTCGTTCTCCGCGCCCCAGCTCCCGCTCCCACCCGCCCTCTCCCGACCCGATTCCGTCCTCCTTCGCGCCTTTTCCTTCTCTTCTCCTCTCTTCCGTCGTTCTGGTCACCGCGTTCGCGTTTCCCGCCGCACGCAACTGGGTCTCGCGCCGCCGGCTCCCTCCCCCGGACCTGCTCGTCGGCGCGGCCGCCCTCGGCCTCCCCCTCTCTCCCTGGCGCCGCGCCCTCGCCGCGGCGCTGGGCGAGCGGCGCGGGTCGAAGGGGGGGCGCGTCGAAGGCGCGGAGGGGGGCGCCTGGCGCGGCGAGGGCGCGGCGTGCTGGTGGGGCGCCCGGGCCTGGGCCGAGGCCTGGAGGCGGAGCAAGAGCGGCGGCGGGGACGCGGGCGAACTGGAGAAGCGACCGCTCGTCGAGGCATGGGCGCGGGGCGAGGGGAACCGCGTCGCGGAGGAACGGATCGATGCGGCTCTGGCCGTCGCGCTGCGTCTCTGCGCTCGCCGCGAGGCCGAGGCGAGGGCTCGCGGGGGTGGCACCGACACGAGGGCGCCTTCTCCCCCGTCGCCCGCCTCTGCCTCCTCGCTCGACGTCCTTTGCGCGTCGTGCTCGGCGCTCTGCGGCGACGCTCGAGCCCTTTTCCGCGCCGCGCGCGTCTGCTGCCTCGCCCCCGCGCTCGCCCGCGAGGCCGCCGCTGCGGCAGCCCTCGGGGCGGAAGAGAGGGCGCGCGAAGCCCTCCTCGCGCTGCGCATCCTCCGGCGCGGCTGCGAGAGAGACGCGCTAGGGGGTGTGGGGAGAGTGGGGGCTGTGGCGGAGACGGCGGCGGGGAAGGAGCGGGAAAGCGCGCCGAGAGGCTCTTCGTGCGTCCAGTGGACCGAAGACGGACCCTACCCACCCTCCTCTCCGCAGCTCGCCGTCCTCGACCTCGCACTCCGCCGCGCGCGCCGCGACATCGCCGCGTGGGGCGCAGAGGATGCAGACCACGACGGAGGCGGCGCCGACATCGATGGGACGCCTCTGGCGGCTTTGCGTCCTGTCCTCCGTGCTCGCTCGCCCCTCCCTCTCATGTTCTCTCCGCTCTCCCCCCTGGCAGCCCCGCGGGTCTTCCTGGCCCGCCTCGCAGCCGCGGCCTCGGCCGCGGCCTCCGCCGCGCGCCCGCCCCCTCCCATTCCCCTCTCCGTCCTCCTCGCGGCGGCGCAGGCTGCGCGGCGTCTCGGGGCCGCGGGGAGCCGAATGCTGGACGGTGACGCGCCTGCGCCCCCCTCCCCTCCCTCGCCGACGTCTGCGCCCCCTCTCCCGGCGCTCGCGGACGCCCTGCGCTCCGCGGCCGCGGACGCGGCGTGTCCCGCGCTGGCGGGAATTGCTACGCTCGCGGAAGAGGGAGCCGCAGAGGTCCGGGCGCTCTGCTGGGCGCTCGAAGCGGGACAGGGGGCTGGAGGACCGGGCGAGGCGGAGGCGGCAGCAGCAGCAGTCGGCGCGTCTGAGACCCGAGTTCGGTCCGAGGGACGCGATCGCGATCCTGACGCGGTGGCCGCAACGACGTCGTCGACGGGGCTTCCGTCGCCGAGCGGAACGCCCTCGAACGCCGCGCTCGCCGTCTCGTCCGCACCCTCGTCGGTGTCCCCCCCGATCCCGCCCGAGGCCCCCTGGGCGCGTCTCTTCGCGCTCGCGCTCGCGCGGCTCCTGGACCCGCGCCCGAGCATTGCGCGCGTCGCGTGGTGCGCCGTCAAAGCCCTGTCGGAGATGCCAAAGGCGAGGCGAGAGGTGCAGGGCCTGGCGGCGGGGTGGGCGGCCTGCGAGGAGGCGCAGAGGGCAGAGGCGCAGAGCCGGGCGTCGGAGGCCGAGGCCGAGGGGCGCGGCGGGAAGGGCTCTGGCGGACCCGCTGAGGCAGCGTCCGCCTCTTCGACCGGGGCGGTGGGCCGGCGCAACGCCGACGAGCAGCGAGAGCGCGCGCCCTCGGCGGCGCCATCTCCGGCGCCCCTCGCGGCCTCCACCCGCCGCTCGCTCCCCTCGCGGCGGCGAGGCGGCGCGGCGCTCGCGGCGATGGCCGTCGACGGCAAGGTGGGAGCGGGGCGCGGTGGTGTTGAGCGGGGAGATCGGGGCGGCGGAGAGGAGACGCGGTCCGGAGCCGAAAGCGCGACCGCCCATCCAGAAGCGGATCCCCTCCGCCCCTCGCGCCTCGCCCCTGCATCTCCCCTCTCTCCCGCCTTCCCGTGCTCCTTTGGGGCGGCGCCGACCCCCGCCTTGTTCGCCTTCGCGCTTCGCGAGGCAGATCGAGAGTTGTCGCCGCCGCCCGCACCCTCCGGCGCTCCGCCTCCCGCGCGTCTCCCGCCGCCCTCCCCCGCGGCCCTCGCCCCGCCTCCGCTGCGCTCCCGCTCTCGCCGCCCGTGGCCGTCCGCCGACCCGCACGCGGCCTGGGTCGCGCGTGCTGCGTCGGCGCTCCTGATCGCCGCACCGGGGTCGCGCCGCGACGCGGCGGGAGCGCTGGCGCAGCTCGCGGGGGCGGCGCCCGAGGTGGCCGAGGCGGCGCTCTCGACGGCGCTGCGGTGGGCCGCTCGCGAGGAAGAGGCGGAGGAGGAGGGCGGCGAGGACGGAGGGTGCGGAGGCGTTTCCGTCGCTGACGATCGCGTCGCCGGTCATGACCCGCGCCCCAGGAAGCGAAAGTTCGACGGCGACCCCGCCCGGGCCCCCGACCCCGCCTCGGGCGGCCTCTCCTCCCCTTTCCCCAGGTGTCGCGCCCTGGCCCGCGCAGCCGGGCGTGCGCTGCTCAACGCGCGAGCTGCCGCGAGGCACCCCCGCGCGGCGCGCGCGCTCCTGGCCGCGGTCTACGACGCCGAGGCCGAGGCCGTCGGGCGCGCCTGGGACGCGGCCGAGCGCGCGCTGCAGCGCGAGAGGGGCGCGAGCGCGAGCGCGAGCGGGAGCGCGAGCGCCGATCCCCCGGCCCGCGCCCGCGTCCGCCTGTCGCTCCCGCTGACGTGGCCAGCCGATGCGGCCGCGCTGGCGGCCGCCGCGCTGGCCGCCGGCGACTCGGCGCTCGCGCAGCGCTTTGCGGACCGCGCGGCCGAGGAGGCCGGGTGTCGCGCCGACGCTCCGAATGGCGCGTCGCGCGCGTATCCGCCTCGCGAGCTCGAGGGCCTGCTCGCTGCCGTCGCCGCCGCGCGCGCGCGATGGGATCCGGACGGTCCGGACGCTGCCTCGCGGTCCGCCGCGCCGGCCGCGCTCGCGGCTCGCCACGAGCGCGCGGGCCACTGGGCGCGCGCGCTCGCCGCGCACCGCGCCGCGCAGCGCGCCGCGAGGCCCGGATCTGGCGCCGCGCGCGCCGCGGAGGCCGGCGCGGTGCGGTGCCTCGAGCGTCTGGGGGCGGACCGGTGGGAGGGCAGCGAGGGAGGGAGAGGGGGATGGGCGAGCGGGTGGGCGCCGGCGCGCTCGGACGACGCGTGGTCGCTCGCGGCCGCGCTCGGGCGCTGGGGCGAGCAGGGAGCGGGCGGCGGGGGCCTCGGAGACGGCGGCGAGGGCGGCGGCGCTCTCCGCCGCT
>PGFX01004026.1:0-10205 GCA_003612995.1 Prototheca bovis | reverse complement strand
CGCTCGCTCCCCCGCGCGCCTCCGCCCACCGCCGTCCAGCCCGCCGCGATGCGCCCCCTCACCGAGGAAGAGACCCGGGCGGTCTTCGAGAAGCTCTACAAGTTTGTCGGAAAGAACATCAAGCAGCTCGTCGAGCGCGAAGACGAGCCCTACTGCTTCCGGCTGCAGCGCAACAGGGTCTTCTACGTCCGGGAGAAGCTCATGCGGCGCGCCACCAACGTGCGTAGGGGGCACAGGGGAGGGAGAAGAGTGGGATGGGGGAAAGGGAAGGGGGGGGGGGGGGCGGAGGAGGGCGTTCTTTGGCACGAGAGCGGCGAGGTGCCGCTGGCGGCGGCATCGTGCTTCTGGCGTTCGCATCCCGTTCCCGCCGTTCGCGTCCCACTCGCGCCTCCCTCGAGCCGCCCGGGGCGTTCGCGTGCGCGCTGGCGCGCGCGCGCCCTCGACGGACGGCGCCTACCCTCCTCCCCCCCCCTCCCCCCTCCCCTCCCTTGCCCAGATCGCTCGCGACAAGCTCGTCTCGCTGGGCGTGTGCGTGGGCAAGTTTACGCACTCTGGCAAGTTCCACCTGACGATCGGCGCGCTGGACGTGCTCGCCAAGTTTGCCAAGTACAAGATCTGGGTCAAGCCATCCTCAGAGCTGCAGTTCCTGTACGGCAACCACGTGCTCAAGGCCGGCCTCGGCCGCATCACCGAGTCGACGCCGGCGCACGCAGGCGTCGTGGTGCTCAGCATGAGCGAGGTGCCGCTCGGCTTTGGCATCACCGCCAAGAGCACCGCCGAATGCAGGGCCGCCGACACCAACGCCATCGTCGTCTTCCACCAGGCAGACTGCGGAGAGTACCTCCGCGCCGAGGACGACATCTGAGCGCCCGACCCGCCACCGCCGCGACGCGCGAGCGCCGACGGCCACGCGCGCCGAGGGCCTCGCGCGCAGCTCGCTCCCCCGGTTCGCGCGTCCAGAACCTCGCGCGCAGCTCGCTTCCCCGGCCGGCGCGTCCCGAACCTCGTGCGCAGCTCGCTCCCCAGCCTCTCGCCTCTGTCCTCCCTGCGCCGCCCTCCGCCGTGCATGCCCAGCGCGCTCGCGCATCCGGCACGACGCTCCCCCCCGCGATCTCCGCGACCAGAGCTGCCTCGTCGCGCTTTCATCGATCGATCGGTCGACCGCGCCCCCCGCACTCAACCCCCCCTCCCTCCTTTCCCTCGCCCGTCGACGCCGTCCGCTCCCTCTTTGCCTGGCACGGCCTGCTCGGCTTTTTCGTTTCCCGTTCGCTTCCTTTGCTTCGCTTCTCGCGCTCCAGCCGCGTGTTCACACGCTCTGCGTTCGTTTGTAATGAAACGTCACATCCATCGAGGGTACGGGTGGGGGTGGAGAAAAGGCAAGGGATGGGAATGAGAGAAAAAAAAACAAAACAAAAGACCACGCCCGCACCGCGTCCCGCCACCCACCACCTCGCCGCACCCCCCGCTCCGATCCTCGCATCCACCCCCTTTCCAAGCCGTCGGGCCACCCCGTCGCGTCGCGCGCCACCCACGCCACCATCGCCGTGCTTTCCGCGCCAAGCCACGCCACCTCTGCCGATCCCTCAAGCCGTCCGGCAGCCGCGCCCTCCTCGCCGAGCCTCGCCGCCGCCGTCCCAGATCTCGAGCACGCTCGAGCGCGCGAGGATGACGCCCGGCGGTGCTGGAAGCTCAAAGTCGGAGGACTGCCGCTCCGGGACTGTATGGCACGAAACCGCAAAGATCTCGGGCATCGCCGCCCCCGCCGGCAGCGTCGCAGCTCCCGTGCCGCGCGCCTCGCCGGGAGCGCCGGCCCCGGCCCCAAACGGCGCCACCGTCCGCTCGAACGCGTCGATCGCCTCGCGCACCGTAAAGGACGAGAGCCGAGCCGACAGACGCTCGGCCGCCGTGGGCGTGGAGAGAACAATCGAAGCGTCGCGCGAGGCGCAGGAAACCGTCGTCGGGGCGGCGCCTCCCGACGGGCAAGGGGAACTCAAAGCAAGCTCCGGGCCCCCTTCCGCCTCGCCCGCTTCCGCCTCGTCGCGTACGCCCTGCGACCTCCGATGCCGCTCGAACGCATCGATCTTGTCCCACACCAGCCTCGCCCCGCCCTCGAACAGCTGCTCGGCTCCCGCGTCTGTGCGCTCACGGGCGAGCGCCCTCGCCCGCTCGAACGGCACAAACGGCGCGAGCAAGGGCGGCAGGGTCGAAGAGGGCGACGGAGGACGAGGGGGCGAGTCTGACGGGCGCAACTCGAAGGACGGATCGCGAAGGTCCGTTGCTTGCCCTTTGGAGCCGTCCCCGACGGCTTTGGCCTCGTCGACAGGGCCGAGAGCCGGGTCGCCTGTCGCCTCCCCCCCCGCTCCGTTCTGTGGCGGCTCCTCGGCATGCTCCTTTCTTTCGCCGCCCCGCAGCGTCCCTCCCCCTCCCCGTTCGAACGACGTCAGTCGACCCTCCTCGTCCCTCCAGTCCGAAAGAACGTCGCGCATCGCGTCCCAGACGGCGCGCTCGACGTCGGCGCACGAAACGTCCGTTCGCAGAGCCCTCGCGAAGACCGACAGGCCGGCGCGACCGAACGGCTCGAACGTGTCACCGCAGGTCACGCTGATCGAAACGCTGTCCAGATCGAGAGGCCGCGGTCGCGGCGCGGCGACCGCTGCGGTCGGGAGGGACAGACGGCCATCGCCGGCGTCGGTTCGGACCGCGGCGGGATCGCCGTGTCCTTCCGCCCCGCTGCCTTTTCCAGCCTCCTCCGCCTCGCCCCCGCTCGCCTCCTCGTCGTCACTCTCCGCGACCTCCTTCGCGTCGCTGTCGCTGTCGCTGCGATCAAAGTCCATCCCGAGCTCCCTTTTCCTCCTCCTCCTCCTCCTCTCCTTCCAGAGCGCGCTCGTCTTGATTTCGAGCGAATCGCGCAGCAGCGCCGCGAACGCCGCGGCGTCAGACCGCGCCAGGCCGACGCAGAGGTCCAGGCGCACGCAAGCCGTTGCGGCGGGCAGCCGGCATTTGGACGGGCGGCGAAGCAGTACGTGGAGCCGAGGGGGCGCGCCGGAGACGGCGCCGCTCGGCGAGGTGGAAACAGCAAGAGTCGGCGAAGGTAACAGGTCCAGCGTGGCCTGGGGCGAGGGCTGAGGAGTGGACATGTGGGGCGAAGACTGGGAGGGCGCTGGCGAAGACCCCGGCGCCACGAAGGGAGCGGGGAAACGAGCGTCGGGAGAGAGCTCGGCCACGTCACGCTGCGGGTGCGTCGCGCATTCGGCAGCCTCGACTCTGGCCTCTTGCCCACCCGTCCCACCGCGCGGCGTCGATCGCCCGCAGCCCCCGCTCCATCGGCTCATCTCGGCTCGCACGGCCTCGAGCGTCCTCTTCGCCTCTCGCTCGTCGACGTCGCCGCTGACCAGGCAGCGCAAGGACAGGTCGGGGCGTCCGAAGAACGCGACCGCATCCGCGGCGACGTCGCCGGGGGTCGTGGCTCGCAGCCCTCGTCGAGCGTCGGCGCCCGAGAGGCCGGGCGCCTCCAGCAACAGCGCGAGCGGGTCTGTCACCTCGTGCGGAGACATCGTCTCGATGGCTTCTTTGGTCGCGTGCAGGTACGTGGCGCGCGTCGGCTTTGAAAACGGAGATGGTGCCTGAAACAGATCAGCGTCGACCGTGCGTGGCGCGGACCCGTTTCTTGGGACCGCAGGCGCGCGAGGCGCAGGCCCGCTCGCGGCTGGACCGTCAGAGGCGGTGCGATGGCTGTCGCCGCCGCGCTCTTCTCCGAGCTCTGCGTCGGGAGCGAACGCGCCCAGACCTGCGCGTTCCGGGTGGCGACCGCTCGGAGGAGCGGCCGCCCCCCCCAGCGGGGCGCGCTGCTCGCGCGCCCCCCCCGCGAGCCTCGCCTTCGCCTCTTCCCGAAACGCCGTCAAGCAGGTGGCGAAAAGGTCGACGACGGCGCGACACGCGATCTCGGGGGACGGCGCCGTCACTGCGATTTCGACCCAGCCGTCGGATCTCTCTTCTGCCGTCATGGAAAGCGAGGCCAAGATCGTGTAGGGGCCGACGAAGGCGCGCCAGAAGACCATCTGGATGAGCTCCACCCACACCTGCCGAGGCAGGGGCGAGGCAGGGCAGGACGCGCTCTGGGCGCGAGGCTCGAAGCACAGGAAGACCGCCGCGGTCGGAACCCCGGGGCGAGAACCAGGGACGTACGACCAGAGGCTAGACTCCGCCGAGTCGACCACGAGGCGCAGAGACTCGGGCCTGAGCGGCCAAGCCTCGCGAGAGGCGGCCGGCGCCTCGTCGGCTCGCAGCTGGGCTGACCAGAGACTGCGGGCCGCAGCGCCTCCAAGCGACTCCGCGTCGCCGCCGCGCTTGGGGGCTGCTGGACAGAGGTCCGGACAGCGCACCAGCTCCGAGTACGGGTGCACGGTCGGGAGCCGCAGAGGGACGCGGGACGGACGGGGCTGGGGGGCCGCTCCCACCTCGCCCTTGCACGTCGGCCCGGCCTCTGCGTTAGGCGGCTCGTCGTCTCCGTCCAGCGCAGCCAGCCACGACGGAGAGAGCCGCGACTGGAGGTACGTCGTGGAGATCCTCTCGTCAACGCGTTCGACGAATCTCTCCGCGCGAGGGAACAACGCGGGCACGCTGGACTCGAGCTCAGTCTCGGACAGCTCTTCGGCGCCGAGCGACACCGCGACCAGCGCATCGGCCAGACGCAAAAACTCGCGTGACGCGGAGCAAAACCTCGCCTTGCCCACGCCGTTGGCGGACGCCGTCGCCGCATCGGCCGAACAGGAGGCGCCGGTCGCCGGCGTCGCCGCGCACCCTGGTACCGCCTCGTCCCCGGACGCCGCCTCGTCCCCTGGTGCCGCCTCGTCCCCTGGTGCCGCCGCGCACCCTGGTGCCGCCTCGTCCCCGGACGCCGCCTCGTCCCCTGGTGCCGCCGCGCACCCTGGTGCCGCCTCGTCCCCGGACGCCGCCTCGTCCCCTGGTGCCGCCGCGCACCCTGGTGCCGCCTCGTCCCCGGACGCCGCCGCGTCTCCAGCTACCTCTCCGGCTCCAGGCGTCGCTGCACCCCCAGGCACAGCCACACCTTCAAGCGCCGCCGCGTTTTCGGTCGCCGCTCGCCTGGAGCTGTCGGCGCACCCCGGCCCGACGAGGATGCGGTGGTGCGCAGGCGAGTCGATCGGCTCGCCGCAGAGTCGAAGCAAGCGCTTCGCGGCCCCTGCGACGTCGACCGCCGGCGCGGTGCCCTCGAGATACACCGCTCCGACGCGTGCCGCGTGCGCGAGGTCGCGCGCGATGGCGCACAAGTACTCCTCGGAGGCCCGACGAACGAGCCGGAACCTCGCCGCGACGGTTTCCAGGACGCGCTCCGCCTCAAACGAGGCCAGAGCGGCCGACAAGTGATGTGTCTGCGCGGAGCAAGAGCCGTCGGGCGGCGCGGAGGATCGCGACCCCTCAAGCAGAGCAGTGGCCGCTGCCCCGGCGGCTGGGGGGGTCGCATCCCTCCCCTGCCGCCTCCGCGTCGGTCGATTCCGTCGTTCGTCGTCTTCCTCCCTTGCGACCTTCTCCGGCGCGCCCCTCCTCGTCTTCATGCACACGTTGACGCACAGCACGACGCCAAAGGCGCCTTCCGCTTCCACGCCGCCCCAGGCGTCCTCGACGGCGCCGTTCTCCCGCTGCAGGACGTCGAGCAGTGACCCCTCGCCGGGGGCGAAGATGAGGTGCGAGAGCACCTCTGGCGTGCGGTCGAACAGCGGGTGTGTCCGCGGGGGGAGCGCGAGGGATATCGTCAGAAAGCCGACCAGCGGAGTCGAAGGCGGAGGAAACACGGACGATGGTAGGTGGTTTTCCGTTTTTTCGTTCGCCGCGGCGTCGTCGTTTTCCGCGCCGCCCTCCACCCTCTCTCTCCAGACTTTCTTTTTGCCCGTCTCGCCCCCCTCGACGCGCACTTCCGCTCCCACGTCTCCCCTCGACGCGCGCTCGTTCTCCCCCACCTCCTGCTTCCCCCCCTCCCGCCCCTCTTGCTCCGAGTCTTCCTCCCCTTCTCCGCCGTCCAGGTCGCTGTCTGCCCCCCACGACTCGCCGGTTCGCGTGCACACGACAAGAAGAGATCCTGGCGAGAATGGCGAGACGAACGCGCTCGGCGCCGACCGCGCGCCCGCAGCTGGGCTGCACCTCTCCTGCTCGCCTCCGTCCTCCCCCTCCGAGCCGCCCAAGGGCTGCGAGAACGCCTCGGCGACCCAGCCCTCCACGATGTCGAGCTCGTCGCCGGAGACCACCACGAGAACGCAGCGCGAAGAGACGTGGTGGCGACGCGCGTGCGAGCCGATCGCGGCGGAGAGCCGCGCCACGGCGGACCTCGGGTCGGTGGCCCCCGAGCCACCCTCGCGGCCGTCCTCGACTTCGCTCCGAATCTCGCTCTGCCACTCGACGATCGTCCGGAGGTCTCCCTGCGGAACCTTGCTGAGCGCGTCGTCGCTCTGCGCCGCGCAAGCCCACATCCACTGGTGCGGGACCCTGAACAGCGGGGGTGGCAACGGCGGCACGCGGCCGTCTCGAGCGAGCGCGACGCACGCCGACGTTTCCTCGCCGTCGTCGCAAAAGTAGCCGAAAAGGGCGCGCTCCACAGACGTGAGGGAATGCAAGAGGTAGCTGGGAGAGACGAGGGTCGCGCCGGTCGCGCCTGCGCCGGCCCCAGCCCCCGGGCCGGCCGCCTGTTCTCTCGACGGCTCTTCCGCCAGGCGCCCTCTGCTCGCCGGCACGTTCGTTTGCCGTCCCGTCCGACAGCCCTCGCCCGCCTCCTGGTCGGCCCGGCCTGCGCGGAGGATGGACGCCTCGAGCCCTGCGAGCTTCCGGAGGCAGTGCCGCAGGTCGTCCGGGTGCGTCTCGAACGCGTGCGTCGACCAGCTTCCGCGCACGATACGCCAGAAGCGGCTCTCGGGCCGCGTCTGGGGCGCGCCGCGCTCCTCGCCCGTCCGTCGCGCGGGGCCGAAAATTCCTCCGTCCTGGAGTCCTGCGGCTTCCGCGACTCCGCCGATCGCTTTGCTCAGCCCTTGCCACTCCGGGGGGTCGTCGTACGTGCCAGACGCGACCCCAAAGGCCGCGGCAGCGGGACTCCCTAGGGCCGCCCCGTCAGCGCGCGACGGGCGTCCCGCACCGGCCGCTCCCCCTGGCGGGGGTTTGGCCGCGGGACGAATCTCCGGGTCGCGGATCAGCAGCACGCGCAGCCCGCCACCCATCTGGACGATGCGGTACTCGCGCGTGTCGTACGGGGACGTCACGACCTCGGAGCGCTGCGCGCCCAGCGTCTCTGCGGCGCGGAGCGTGCTTGCGTTGCCGGCGGTGGAGGGGCCGGCCATTTTCGGCTCGCAGGCGGCGGCGAGCGGGCGGGCCGACTCGGGGGGATCCGTTCGGCCAATGGTGGGCGGACGTCTCGCCTCTGACGCATGTTTGGTCGCTCGCGCGGCCCGCGCGGCCGCTGCCGCGTGTACGCGCCCTCTCGAGCGGCAAGGCGCGCGTGCGCGCGCGCGCTGACGCGGACGCGACGGTCGACGGGCGTCTGTCGTCACGTCTGGGCGGCGCGGGCTTGGAATCGCCGCAAGGTCGACCTTGTGACTGCATTTTGCGCCGAGGGCGCGGCGCAGTTCGAGCGGAAGCGGGCAACGCGCTCCAAAGTCGCGCGTCGGATGGCCGCGACGCGGCGCGGCGCCGTTAGGCCAGGGGGCGGACGCGTAGGGCCGCGCAGGCGAGTGGCGGAGGGGGGACGCGGCGGCGATTTGCGCCGGTGCGGCGGGACGCGCGGGCCGGGAGGGGGGGCGCGGAGGCCATTCGCGCCCGTGCGATGGGACGCGCGGGCGGAGGGGGGATGCGGCGGCGATTCGTGCGTGCGTCGCGCGACGCGTGAGTCTGCGGGTTACATGGACGTCCAAGTGCGATCCAAGGGAGTTTGGTCGAGCGCGGAGGCGGTGGGCGAGGCCTCGTCGCAGGTCTCGGCGGTCCATTTCAGCCGGGCGGCGAGACTCGTCGAGCAGGGCCGCGACGCGCGGGCCGAGCGACCGTCGGCGAGAGGTGGGGTCCTCGACGCTGCACGCGAGCGGCCGGTCTCTCGAGAGAGAGCGGGGCGCGGCCGACAGCGGGCTGCGAGAGGAAGCCCGTCGGCTCCTCGACGCCTCGTTCTTTTCCTTTGTCAGGAGGAGCGAGGGAAGGGCGGAGCGTTCGGCCGTTTCAGGGCGCGCGGGCTTTGGCGCGGCGAGGAGCAAACGCATCGGAAGAGGCTCCTAGGGCGGAAAGCGTGCGGGTGCGAATGTACCGGCGCTGGAGGTGGCGCGTCCGGCACCTCGGTCGCCCGGAGCTCGCTTGTTGCGCTTCCGCGTCGCGGCCGAAAGAGAAAAGTCGAGCGAAACGTCACGATCGCGGACCGGTTCGGAAGAAAGCGGGGGGAAACAAAAGGCGCAGAAGGAGGCAAACGAGAAAGCGGGCGATGGCAGAGGCACAAGGCGAGCGAGCGTCAGAGGGGGGACCTACGAGGAACCTGGGAAGAACCGCACGGAAGCGAGACGTGACGAGCGATCGCGGTGCGGGCGACGATGCAACGCGAACGGCGAGAGAGAAGAGAGGGTGCGAAGGAAGCGGCGGGCAAGAGCAGCGGCGGGACGCGCGGAACGGTGGGTCGGTGGAGAGACGGACCGGTGAGCGACCGAGCATTGGGGGAACGAGCGAGCGGGTCGCGGCGTGCATGGTGACAAAGGGCGGACGCGTCGGTCGCCGCGCCCGCCCTTTGTCGACGCCTCTCACTCGTCTGCGACGTCGACCGGGGCCTTGAGCTGCTCGTTGATCTTGACGACGAAATCGATCCTGCGGCGGACGGCCCCGGCAAGCCCCTCGGGCGGGTTGCACTTCTCGATGCGCTCGACGAGGTCGCGCTTGACGGCCGCGGCGGCTGCGATGTCCTCCTCGTTGGTCCACAGCCGCGCGTCGGGAGTCTTGAACACGAAGAAGAACGTGGCGTGGATGGCTTGCATCGGCTTGCCGTCCCATTCGAAGCCGCCCTGTTCCGAGGTGGCGGCCAGGAGGGCACGGAGGCCGCCGACCGAGGGCGACTCGAGGCCCGTGACGATGATGGTGGAAGTCGGCTCGGCACGAAGCGTCTTCGTGAGCTTGGACTGCACGATGCTAGCGTGGTCCGATGCTCGGTCGCGCTCGGCCTGCACCGGGTCCTCGTCCGCGAAAAACGGGGCGTCGCTCACCAGGTCGAGCGCTTCGGCGCTCACGTTGACGGAAACCACGCAACCCCCCTCGTCGGCGCCGAGCAGCAGCGAGACCGTCTGTTCGCACGACTCGTCGGTTGCGCACGCGAAGAGGACCACGTTCGCCTTGTGCTCCTTCAGGCGCTCGCCCAGGAAGAACGACACGAGCGTTTCGTACGTCGCGTCCCACGCGTCCTCAGGCTCGACCGGGAGCATGCCCCGCAGCACATCCGGCTTGAGCGACGAGATGCAACGGGCCCCGGGCGGCAGCGCGGACGAGCTGCGCGGCGTCCAAGGGTTGACCATTGCGTGGCGGACCAGGCGGCGGGGGGAGCCAAAGGCCTGCGTGGGGGGGGGGGGAAAGAAAGGGGCGGGAGGAGGAAGTGGGGTGAGGCGAGCGAAGAGGTGAAACCTGCAACGGAGCGCGATGCCGACGGGCGCGGCCCGCCGCGGCCCGGGGAGCGCCCGCGAAGACGGACGGCCAGCTGGACGGGGGCCGTAACCGCGCGCGCCGGTCGAGAACGTGTCGGTCGCGGCGACGGCCCGACGACCCCCGCAGTCGAGGGGTCGGGGCGAGGGATTGGGATGGGGGATCGGGTCGAGGTCAACCCCAGTTCTCCCTTCAGAGGGCGCACGGCCGTTCTACCCTTGCGTTCTGTCTCTGGCGCGCGCGCAGCTGGAGCGCGTGCCGACGGCCACGCCCGTGCGGGGCGGCGCCGTCCTGCCCACCACGCGCGGGGCCTGTCCCGTCCCGTCGCGGTCGGCGTTCGCCTTTGTTGAGGTTGCGAAAGGTAAGCGCGTCCGGGCCCGGCACTCGGTGTCTGGCGGGTCGTAGGCGATCGCGCCCGGTCGCCGTGCACCCCCGTGGCCTCGCCATGCGTCCACCCCTTCGGTGGCTGAGGCGGCGACCGTCCCGCCCCCGAGTCTGTGGTGGTTGTCCCACCGCTCTCCCCCCCCCCCCCCCCCCCCCCCCCCCAC
>PGFX01004025.1:0-10214 GCA_003612995.1 Prototheca bovis | reverse complement strand
TTTTTTTTTTCCCCCGCTTCCTTTTCCCCCCCCCCCCCCCCCCCCCCCCCCCCCTCCCCCTCGTGCAGACCAAAGCGAAACGCGCCCTGCCCGACTGGCCGTACCGCCAGCTTGACCTTTCAAAGCTGACCGTCGAGATGGACGTCAAGGAAGACGTTGTCGAGAGCGTCTTGGCGCACCTCGAGGTCCGCGAGCCAGCGCTCATCCGTTTGTACATGCCGACCGCCCTTCGCGTGAAGATCTCGTTCTACGGTGCCCCGCCAGAGGAGGTTGCCGAGCGGTTTCCGATCATCGCGGTGCGTCAGGGAAGTTTTGCTGCGACGCGACGCAATGCGACGGTCCTCCGGGACCTCTCGGGACGGCTCCCGCTCGCGCCCGCCGCGGCGAACGAGCGCGCCCCTCCACCACCTGCCACCCCGCGCGCTTCCCATCTCCCGCCCCCCTTCTCCGCTGCCCCCCCTCTTCCGCACCGCGCGCCCCGGCTCCCCGCGGTGCCGACTCCCGCTCCGCCCCAGTGCGACCGCCAAACCGCTCCCCCGCTCCCCCACTCCTCTCCCCCGCTTCCCTCTCTCCCCTTCGCTCCCGCAGGCTCTCCTAAGCCTCGGTGTGTCGCCCAGAAACGGCACGTACCACGTGGCGACCGCCGACCTGGCCAACGCGGCAGGAGCACCCCCGGGGATCGTGCTGCGCGACCTGAGCGAGGTGGCCGCGAGCAAGCAGATCGCGTTCGCACCGTCGCAGGAGGACGGACCGACGTTCAGGCTCCTGCGCCGCGACGCGGACGCGGACGAGCTCGCCGAGCCCACGTGGGGGTGGGTGACCTCCTGCTTGGTCCACCAGGTGCGCCAGCTGGACACGACGTACGCGTTCTTCCGCCGCGCCTCGCGGGCGGCCTCGGCAGAGCTGTCCGAGCGCTCGCTGCGCGAAGACATCTCGGCGTACATGTCGCGCGCTCAGGATGCCAAAGCGGCCGGGACCGCGGGCCTCGAGAGCGCCGTTCTCGACCCGGCAGAGTCGCCGCTCGTGGCCCCGTCTCCTGCGCTTCTCGCGAGCGTGCGGAGCGCGACGCGGCACCTCGCCGACTGCGGCGTCGCCCCGCCCCCGCCGCTCGCGCTGGCCAAGATGCTGCACGGCCTGGCGAGTCCCGCCTACCCGGCCGATGCGTGGAGGAAGCGCGCCGGGCCCTTCTGGGGCTCACAGTGCCAAGTCGATTTTGCCGCCGTACTGCGGGCCACCAAGGCCGTCCGAGCCAGCGAGGTAGCAATGGGAACGTAAGGAGAGGCAGGGCGCTCGGAGGGCGCTTCGTGTCGCGCGCGCACAGCGGCGATCCTCCGCCGTGCAGTCTGTAGAGCGCACCAGCGAGAAGTGTTTGTTCTTGCGACCATGCGGCCGGGATGCGGTCGGCTAGAACCGCACGTGCGGCCCTCTTTGTCTCCCCTTCCCTCGTTCCTTTCGTCTTGCTTTCATTCCCGGCACAGAAGCCGCCGAGCCTTCTCCTCATCTCTCGTGCGCGCCCGGTGGCGTGCGCCCCTCGGGCGCCCCAGACCCCTCCCGTCACCTTTCCTTTCATTTCTTTCGGCCGCAAGAGAGGAGGCGGCGCGTGCGCCGCCTCTCCTCCAACCCCTTTCGACTGTAAATCGCGGAATGCGACGCCTCACGCGCCGCGCGGAATCGGTTCAGTCTGACGACAGCGACGGCCGCGCAGAGACGAGCTGGAGGAGCCGCACCGAGCGAGGGCGCAGAACGGCGAGTCGCACCTGCGCGCCCACTCCTCTTTCGGAACCGTGGCTCGCCCGTGGCCGCTCGAGTCGCCGAGGCGGCCGCCCGGGACTTGTGCACGCTGCTCGTGGTGCCCTGCCGTTTGTCTCGTCTGCAGCTTCGGCGGCGGAAGCAAGGGCCTTGCGCGGAGAGGCGGCCCCCTCTGCGAGGCGCCCCTGTGGGGTCCAACGCCACGCCGCGTCCTCCCGTAACCTATCAAGCTCGCTCTACGCTGTCCGTGGCTCAGCTGCGCGTCGCTGGGCCGCCGTGGCACTGACCGTCTGCGGGGGCCTTGCCCTTCCCTGTGCTGCCGCCCTCTGCGGTCTGCGCGCTCAGCCGCGTACCTGCAGGGTTGCTTCGTCGGCACCGTCGACGGAGCGTTTCCGGCGTGCATTCTCAAGGCGCCCGTTCGGCGCTGCGGTCGAACGGGTTCCACGCCGCAGCGGGGGCGGTTCCCCTCCACACGCTCTGCGGCGCCCCACAGAACGCCCGGGGTGCAGCAGCAGCACGGGCCCCTGCCGCATTCGCGCGAAAAAGCGAGACGCACCTCCGACCCGCTGCATCCAGCTCGTGCGGCGAAAATGCTCGTGGAGACGCTAGCAGCGAGCCACTGGCTCGGCAGGCAGCACGTGCCGATGCCTCCCCCGAATTCTTCACCTCCGGGGAAGGCATCTGGCATTGCATCTCCATGCCTCCATCTCCTGTTCGTTTCTCCCCTCCAATGCCACCGCTCGTGCATGGTCTGGACTACTCACGTGCAACCTGCGGCTGTCATTACCCCCCCGCCTTGCCGCGCCCTCCGCCAATCTCGACATCGACGCTCGCCTCTTCCCCGCAGGCTTGATCTGCGCTTGGTGCAACGCGGTCACGGCCGGCGGCGGCCGGGTCCGAGACGCCTGCTCTCGCTTCCCCGCCGACGTGGATTCATAGACGCGACTTGCTCGGCGGCTTCATCGAGGCTACGGCGGCTGCCCACGGCTGCCGACGGCAGGCGGCCCTTCTGCGAGGACCGGCCGACCCTGTCGCCACATGCAGTGTGAGTGCGATGATTCGCGCTTTTCCCAAAGCCCGCGACGGGGCCCTGGCGGGAGACCATTCCGGCGCGTCGCAGAGACCGCGCATCAGATGCTGCGACAGGAACCGCCCAGCCGATGGCGTCGCTCGGCAGCGACGACCAGCGCATTCCGTTTGTGGGCCCATGGGGCCGTAAAGATCTAGCGGCCCAGGGAAGGGGGAGGAGGAGAACACCCGCCAGAGCCCTCGCTCTTCGGAGCGGTCTAGGCGCTTCGTGACAGCCGAAAGATTCCCCGGGCCCCACAGTCGTGCGGCGCGACCGAAGCCAGAGCATGCTCGCAGGTGCAACGCCGGAGCGCTGCCGCAGGTCTGATTCGGCACGGCCCAACGCACGGCGTCGGGCCCTTCGCAGAGTCCAAAGCGCACGCAGCTGGCGAGCGCTTGTGCGGTCGGACCGAGATCGGCTGTTGCGGCGAAAACGGAGGCGCGAGCACATACGCGCAGGGGCCGCGGCCCCCGGAAGAAAAGTGGGAGTCTCGCAGGAGCATTGGCTCCATGGCGGCCGCTGCGAGTCGCGCTCTGCAGGCGCGGCCTGTGGACTTGCCTGCGTCCGCCCGAATCGGAGCGGACAGCAGCGGCGGACACTCCGCTGCTGTCCAGGGACGGCAAGGTTCGGAGGCCCCGACCCCCACGGCTCTGTCACCGCCAAACTGCGGCATCCGCCCGTCCGCGGCATCTCTGCGACCCCACGTTCCCGTCATCTTCGACTCCAAGAAGACGTTTGGGCGACACCCGAAACGGTCCGGTCGGGGAGCGGAGGAGATGTGCGACCTAGCCTTGACGCGGACGTCCAAAGGATGCTCCACGCAACTTTGTGCAGCCAGGCACTGGCGAGGCAGATGCGCGAGCGCCGGGCTTGCGCGCAAAACGGACGCCTTTCTCATTGCGTCCGAGAGGACGGAGTAGCATCGCCTCTGGCGCTGAAATCCGGCGCGAAGCGTGCCGTCCAAGACTTCGTCATGGGCTCCTCTGCGGCGATGGCTCTCGCTCGCGAAGACCCATCACTGCACGCGGACCGCAGATTACTGCCCACGTGCTCCACGAGAAGCGTCCGCGCTCGGGCCCTCTCAGTGTCTTCGCGGTGGGTCGCACGCCGCGCAAATGCTCGGAGCTGTCCTCTGCGCGAGGCGCTCCCGCCTGCCATGCTGTACGCCCGGCCTGCACGGCCCTCGCCCCGCAGACTGCGGACTAGCAGCGCAGAGCGCGACGCTGGATTCCTCTTCACGCGCGCCACGGCGCAGGGCGCAGCGTCGCCACGGTCATGACCTGAGAAGAGTGCGACGCGTCTGTGCGCGGCTCCCTTTGCCCAACGTTCGAGCACGGAGCCACGCAGCTGGTCGATGAGGTGCAGGTGCGGTCGGGAGTTTGGGAGTTTGGGAGCCTGGGAGCGGCCTTCCACGTGCCATCGCGAGGCAGGGTCGTTCGGCGGGCGTGCCACCGATCGATTTCGTCGCGGTCGCGATGCGACCGGCCGACACCCCGCTGAGGCGAAAGCTTGCGGCCCGTGCGGCCTGCAGGCGCGACGGGCACGAACGCGCGGGAGGAGTGGAAGAAGCAAGGTGAAAGCAGCGGCCATTGTCACCATTCTGATCTTCGTCGAGAGTCTCCAGGCGCAGCCGTGGACTCGACGAGGGGGTTGCGGAATCCGCGGTCGCGCTTGACGCTGCTGCAGTCGCGTCGGGAGGCGCCACGGCTGGCTGGACAAAAGCCCTCTGCCGAGGACAAACCTCGGCCTCGACAAACCTCTACAAAACTCCGGGGAGGGAGTAGATCGCTCCTGCAGGAGAGTGCTGTCTTCCCTCCACATTCTCCTCCGCCGTTCCCCCTCCCCTGCAACGGTGACGTTCGGCTGGCTTTCCCTTGCTTTGAATCATGCCGTCTAGCCGACCGGCGGAAAAAGGTTGACGGCACGAAGCGGGCGGGACTGCCTCGGCAAAGCGTTTTTATCGTACGTGCCGGCGCTCAAGAGACCTTGAGCGAGCGCATTGGCGGCGACGACGACGAAAGGCGTTCGGTCTCCAGGGTCTTGCGGTCCTCAGTTCGGGCGGGGCTGGCGGGAGGGTAACGGCCGCTCCGTGCCCCCAGGCTGCTTTGCCTGTCGCTGCCCGTCACCCGCACGCGTCTCTGCTCCCACCACGCTCCGCAACGCCAGATAGCGTTGCTGAGATGGTTGGAACGACATGGAAGACAGAAAGCGACGGCGAAAGGGGGAGACTCGGCGAGGTGCGAAGGGTCTGACCGCCCTGCACACACACCGCCGGCACGCCCGGACCTGAGCGCCGCGCCTCCCCGCGGTTGCGGCGAAAGCTAGAGCCCTGCTCGTCTGAGCGACGTCGGCGGGGAAGGTCCGCGCGCGGCGGCGGGAGCGGCGGCGGCGGGCGCGGCGTCCCCTCTTTGCGGCACCGCCTGCGGCGCTCCGCGAGCCCGTCTGCGACAGCTGGGAAGCCTGGTCCCCGCTTTGGTGGTCGCGAGAGGGGCCGGGGTCGTAGACGGCCTTCGCGCGGATGGCTGCTGAGAACGCACGACGCCCGGACCGGAGGGGGAGGGGAGGTCACGAGCTCGGAGCGAACGGCCGACGCCGCGACCCTCCCAGCGCTCATGCTGGCGGACCAAGCGTGGTCGGGCGACCACGCTTGCACCTTGCACCGCCCACCTCCGGACCCCCTCGCCGTTTCTCCGCAGAGGGCCCCTTTGCGTCGGCTCGACTGCGTTGCTGCGGTGAGCCGCCGCGCGGCCGTCGACCGGTGTGAGCGGAGGCGCGATGCCGACGCGTCGCCCGACCCGCCGCTCGTCTCCGCGCGGGCCTGCAGCCCGCCTCTTTCCGCCTCCCGCCGCACGCGCCGCACGCGCCGCACGCGCCGCTCACCTTCCCGCCGTTTTCGACTTCCCGCCGTTTTTCGGTTTCAAACGGACGGTTGGGCGGCCCCGCGCGCCGCGCTCCCCGCGCGCGCGCTCCGGTTCCCTTTGCGCTCTCCACGCGCCCGTCGAGCAGGCGTGCGGCAATTTTTTCGTCTGGCGCGAGCGCCACTGCCCTCGGCCGTCCCTTCTCCGGCGCGGCGCGGCGCCCGCCTTCGTCGCATGTGGAGGCAGCGATGACCAGCTCTTCCGACAGGAACCCGGCCGCGGGAGATCCCGGGGGCGCCACGCGCGAACCACAGGGAGATGGCGGCGAAGGATCGAGCCGCGGTGCGTCGTGTCGTTCGCTGCTTCGCCCCACGGAGGGCTGTTGAACGGCTCACGGGGAGACAGGCCCGCCGGGGCGCAGAGGGCGCGCGCGGGGACGGAGAGGGGAGTGTCGCGAGGGGAGGCGAGCCCTCCGCGGCGCGCGCGCGCCGGGAGCGGCGCGGTCGCCGCGCGACGCGGTGCAGATGGCCCGCGGGTGCGGCGGTCCGCACCCGCGGTCACCTGCCGGTCCCTCCCTCCCCGGTCCCCCCCTACCCCCCCCCCCCTGGCGCGCCCCCTCCTGTCGACCCCCCTCTCCCTCTCCTTCCCTCACCCCACGACCTCCTCGGCTCGCAGAAACCTCGCGGCGGGAGTACGCTCTTTGGGGGCCCGAGGAGGAGCGTACGTTCTACAACGTTCTCAAGTCGTGCGTCGGCGAGAGGACTCTCGTGATCGTCTCAAAGTGCTGCGAGGCCATCCCCACCAAGGACTACAACCAGGCGCGGCGGGAGGGCGTGGCACAGGGGGAGGGGGGGGGGGGGGGCTCGCCCGGGGTCGGCGTGAGGCGCTCGAGGGGCTCATCACCGCCCGTTCGGGAGGAGGTGAGGGACGGGAGGCTTTCGGTCCAACGATCGCGCTCTCGTGGTCGCGCCGCCCGACCCCGGCCTCACCCCGCCCCTGCAGGTTCGAGACTACTATTATCGCCTGCAGAAGCGGCTCAACAGGTTGCTTGCCAAGGAACTGCAGTTCGACGGCAAGTCGCCTGCTCCTCTGCACCAGGCGATGCTCAAGTTTTGGGAGGTGGTGCGTTCGAGCCGCCAGGGTGCCGGCCGCCGGACGGTCGAGGGCCCGCGTTCGCGCGTGGCGGCGATGCGGGGAGGCGGGGCGGGAGGGACGGCGCGCTGACGCAGCTGGGCGGGAGCGCCGTCGCGCATGCAAAGCGGATGGACAGCGTGGCCCTCTTTTGACCCCGCTCGAACTTCCATCTCCGCAGCTCTCCTCGAACGGATTGCATGGCACAAACCTCCGGGCAATGAAGAACCAGCCACGAAAGAGGAAGATGCTTTCCATGGCTGTGGTCAAGGTGCGCGGCCGCGTGCAGGGACGAGCGCGCTCGCCCTCGGGGGCGCGGGAGCCTCGCATCCGATGCGTGGCGCCTCTCCGTGGGGAGCGGGAGGGCACGCGAAGACGGAGCGCGGCGGAAGGCCTGCCTTTGCGGCGATGCTCGTCGGCAGGCTCCCCCGCCGTCCGCTCGCTCTCCAAACTCGTCCCCCGCCTTCCATCGTGCTCCCGCCCAGAGCATTCGAGGGACGCTTGCCCGCGCGAGGGCCCTGGAGAACGGCAGGAAGCGCGATGAAGGGGACGTCGCGGCCGCGCCCAAGGGTAGCCAGACGTCTCGACGCGCCAAGGGAAAATCTGCCCAGGCCACCAAGCTTACCGCGTCGCGGTTGCCCGAAAACGACGGCGGCAACTCGGCCGCCGTCGCCGGTAGCGTGCAGGCCGCCTCGGCGGCTGCAGAAGTGTCCTCAGCGGGCCCGGCGTTGCTGCCGGTGCCAGCGGCCCAGGAGGAGCCCTTGCGCATGCCGATGCCGCCTGCTCCCCAGGCCTCCCGACTCTCGGCAGCGCTCCCTTCCTGCGTGGCCGAGGCCCCGGCGTCGACCAGGGCGCCCCCCTCCATCTCCCAAGGCCCAGAGGCGTCCTGCGAAGCGGCGTCGTCGGGATCCGGCGGCAAGGTGAGTTGCTCCGCCGAGGGAGCGAGCCTGCGCGAGAGGGGGGGGGGGGGAGGGCGGGGGGGAGACGCTTGCGTCGGCCGCGTGTGTCCTGGCCGCGCGCGATAGTCGGCCTTCCGCTTGCGGACCCCGAAATGACCCGCGGCCCCTGCGTGCTCTTTCGCCCTTTCTGCAGGGTCCCAAAGTGGAGCTGCGGCTCGTGCCGTGCACAGTCGAGGTTCAATCACGCATGGAAAAGCACGGCCACACACCCTTTGTCGAGCTTGTGTGCTGGTGCGTACATAGGGCGTTCCAGTCGACGTTTGATCCTGCCGCGCGCCGACCGCGAGCGGCAATGGCCCGCGCCGCTCCCGCGCGTCGCTGCCGCCACACGCCGGCCACCCAACCCCTGCCTCTCGCCGTTGGGCGTCGGGCGCCGGCCTGACCACGCCTCGCCCGCTTCCGTCGCAGTCCGTCCAAAAGCGTGCTTTCCGTGCTTGGCAAGATGGAGAAGAAGTGGGCGTCGGCGCTCAACGCCGAGGGCCAGACCCTATCGTTGCTGCTGTGCGACTCGACCACGCTGGTGCCAATAGATCTCGGAACGGGGGACGTGGCTCTCAAGGTGCGTCAGCCGAACGCAACCAGCGCTCAGACCGCCGGGAGAAGGGCCGGGGCGTTTGACGGCGCGCTCGGCAACCGTCAGCGGACGGTGACCCCCCCTCTCCGCTCCGGTCCACGCCTATCGCCACGACCCCTTTTCGCCGCCACTTGCCCCGCAGGTCGGAGAGCTCCGTTCGAGGGTCCCTTGCTCGGGCCCGCTGGAGCTGCGCTACACGCTGGTGGTGGCTCCGACCGCCACGCCCCATGACGTCTCGGAGGCCGCCGTGAAGGAGGCCTGTCCGGTCTCCGACGTCCCCCCCGCTCTGCAGACGGTGCGCCAAGCGGAGCGGAGGCGAGGCCGACGGAGCGCAACGCCCGAGGGGGGAAGGGGAGGCCGGCGCAAAGCGTCGTCTGTCGGCGCGAGCCAACGGCGAGCGTCGATCGCGATCACCTCGTCTACTGCGCCGCGTGTCACGCGCATCTCAACGCTCCCTTCCGCCTCCCGGCTCGCAGACTCCGATGCCGACGGCAGCGGTTCCAGGCGGGGCGATCGGCACCCCGCCCTCGGCGGAGCTTCGCCCCGCGCTGGAGCGCAGTCCGGCTCTCTTCTCTGCTGGATTTCTCGCAGAAGCGCCGACATCCACGGGGCAGCACCCGTGGTGGCGCCTGCAGAGTGCACCCGACGGGCTGCGAACGGGAGACACGCCGCCCGGCGCGAGCTGTCCAAAGGATACCCCCACCGCGGACGCGCTCGAGGGCGTCCTGTTCGGTGCGTCGCGGGCGCATTTCCATCACAGCCGGGCGCAGCAGCGCGATTTCCTCCTTGCATACGTCTCGCCGGCATCCCGCATCACTCCGCGCCTCGCACCCTCCGACCGTTCCTCCACCGCTCGCGTCGCAGGGCTAGGCGAACGCAAAACGCAGCTCACCACGCCAGGTGCGACCGGTGCGACCTTGAGCGCGCGCCCCTCGTTGCGCGGCAAGCGCCGATGCGCCTTTTTTTATCATCTGCAGAAGCCGCCTCGAATCCTCCTCCGCGGATGGTTCTCCCCGCACCGCCTCGCGTCCAACTCTTGCTCCGTCTTCCCCCCGCATTGCCTCGTGCTCGACCTCTCGCCTCACCCCCCCCCCCCCCACCCCCCTCGCGCGCAGGACCAATCCTGGGCTTGGGTGAATCGAGTCTGCGGTCGTGGCCAGATCTTTCGCCGCCTTCGCTGCACGGCGAATTTAGCTCGCTCAGCAAACTCGGCGGCGCGAGCAACTTTAGCCGATTTTTCAGCTCGTTCTCCAGTGGCGGCTGCAGCAACGCGGCTGGTGAGCTCGCGCTGCCTTCCGAGCGTTCGCTGTCTGCGCACCCCGGCGACGCCCTCGACCTCCGGCCCGAGCGGAACATCCTCAGCTCGCTCCTTGGGACTCCGGGCAGTGACACCTACGACTGCGCAGACCGCTGCGAAGGCGACACGCCCTGCCACAGACCCTTTGCAACGCTCTTCGACAACTGACCCCCGTTCGCACCCCTCCTTTGACCCCCTCCCTCCTCCCCCCCCTCCGCCTTTTTCGTTTATCCTCGCCCTGCAACCTCTTCTCCTTTTCGTTTGGTCCCCTCTCTTTTTTTTTATTCCACCTCCCCATGATCCGTCTGGCAAAGCCACAGCCACCCTGACCATCCATGTAATCGTTGACCACCACGAAAAAGAAGCAGGCAACATTGTGTGAGCGAAAAAGGGGGCCGAGGCGAGTGGCGTCGTGCGCGAGCGCGACGGATCGAGAGGACCGGCGGTTCGGCGAGGTGGGAGTGTCCATCCCGTCGGAAGTGTTGGGAAAGGGAGGGGAGGGGGGGGGGGGGGGGGGGGCGTGAGATGGCGAGGGAAGGATGCGAAGGAGGGGGCAGCAGGGCAGCGCGAGACGGCG
>PGFX01004024.1:0-10229 GCA_003612995.1 Prototheca bovis | reverse complement strand
CCCTCCCCTGCCCTCACCCCCACCTGCTCCCTCCTCCCCCCTCCTCCGCCGGCTCCGAACCTTCCCGCGGCAAACGCGACGCGGTCGATCGGTGACGCGCAGACCCGCCCCCGCCCCCGATCCCTGCTCCCCCCTCTGAGCGGAGCGTCGGATGCGAACCGCGAACGCCAAGCCACAATTGGCGATCGGCGATGGAATCGGCGAGCTTCCGCGCGCCGCGCTGCGCGCGTCCCGCAGCCCGCCTCGCAGCCCGCGGTGCTGAGGAAGCCGCGGCCGCTGCTCCGGGGGAGTCGCCGAGGTCCCGCGGCACCACTCCTAGGCCCCGGCCGGGGCCGACGCGGCGATCCGCCCGGCGCGCATCCTGCTTTCTTCTTTCGACGCGGCGGCCGAATCGCGCACGCACGCGCGCAAACGGTCTCGACCGACGGAAAACCCCGCCCGAGGCCCCCGCTTCTCTCCGCGGCGCTGGATTTTCCTCTCCGCCGCCTCTCCCCCCGCCTCGTCCCCTCCCCGCCTCCTTCCCTTCCTCCCTGCGCGGCGGAGACGAAGCTCGCGCGCACCGCGCAAAGGTGCCGGGCACCGAACTGTGCCCCGCGCAAGGCGTAGAGGCCGCGGCGCGCGGTCGGCGCGCGCTATAAAAAGGTCGCTCTCGGGACCCGGCGGCGGGTCGCCGAGAGCAGCCGGGGGCGCGACGCGGCGGGACACGGGAGGGGGAACGCGCCTACCGTGGGGGGGGGGGGGGGAGTGGAGAGGGGGAGGGGGGGGAACGGAAGAGAGCAGAGGGGAGAGGGGGAGAGGGGGGAGCGGAAGAGAGCGGAGGGGAGAGGGGGAGAGGGGGGAGCGGAAGAGAGCGGAGGGGAGAGGGGGAGGGGGGGGAGCGGAAGAGAGCAGAGGGGAGAGGGGGAGAGGGGGGAACGGAAGAGAGCAGAGGGGAGAGGGGGAGAGGGGGGAACGGAAGAGAGCGGAGGAAAAGGGCGAGGGCGCGGCGCGGTTCCCTCCGACGCTCGGTTCGATCGTCGCAAAGTACAACCCGCACCGAACGATCGCGAGCGCGAACGCGCGACGGAACGGCAGGGAGGCGCAGCGGCCGGGCCGGGCCGTCCGCTCTCCGCCACGACCCACCCGACCGCGGCCGCCCAGCTCCCCGCTCGCCGAGGCTCGAGGCCGAGGTGGGAGCCGCGCGTCGACTGCAGCGCGCCGGTGTTGCGCCCGCGGGCGCGCACTTCCGGCGCCGGCGGCCGAAAAAAAAACGATTCGCTCGATCGAGACCGCGCGCGGCGATCCTGCCCGACGCTCGCGATCGCGGCGGCGAGGCGCGGACGGCGCGCCAAAGCGTCGACCGGCCGTCCCGGGACGGCCAGTCGGTGCTCCGTCGGCCGTCCCGATCGCCGAGCGATCGCGGCCCTCCCGAGGCGCTCGAGTCGCAAACGCCGGGTTCGTCACCTCGGTAACGGACCGGCGAATGCGGCCTTCGGTCTCCCCCCGTTTCCGCCCTTCCTTTCCTCTTCCCCCCACCCGCGACAGCTGTCTCCGCGGCGCGGGCGCGGCGCGGGCCGCTCGCCTACCGTTGGCGTTTCCCGTTCCCGCGCGCGGCCGCCGTCGGCGTTCAAACGTCTCCCGCGACTCGCTGGTCGTCGCGATTCGCCGCGCTCTTCGCCGCATTTTTTTGTTCGTTTTTTCTTGCGCCGATCGCGCTCCCTCTGCGTCGCGCCGTCCCCGTCGCCATCGCCATCGCCATCGCCGCGATGCCTTTTGCGCGCGGTCAGCGGCGCGCCGCCGTCGCCGCGGCAATCCTGCTGCTGGCCTCCTCGTCGCTGGCGCTAGCGGCCCCCGCCGCGGGAGCGGGGTCCGCCCCCGCCCCCGCGCCGTCGTCTGGCGACGCGTCGCGCGTCTCGGCGACCGCCGCCACCTCGCCGGACGTCGTCAGCGAGTGCCCAGACCTGGACGCGCTCGCGTTCGAGGCGCTGTGGGAGCCCGCAACCGTCTCGACCGAGCCCGTCCGCTCGGACGCGTCCGTCGCGCAGGCGGCCGCCGCGCTGAGCCTTGGCGCCAAGGTCGTGCGGTCGTCGCTCGAGGAGTACGACGCGCTGACGCAAGCGTCCGCGTCTGGCGACGCGGACGCCGGGGAGCTGGCCGCGGCGTGGGCGGCGGCGGCGGTCGCCAACGCGTCGCTCGTCAACGCGACGGCCGTGCCGCTGATCGCCGACGCCGACGTCGGCGCGTTCGCCGTCCTGGAGTGCCTCAAGGCATCGATGCCGAACGGCAACGGCAGCTCCCAGATCTCCGCCTTTGTCGCGCTCGTGGCCGCCTCGCCGCTGCGCAAGTACCTGTGGCTGCCGAGCGCAGCCTTTTTCATCCCGACCAACGCCGCCGTCGCCTCGGCGCTCGCGACCCTCGGCACCGCCGCGGTCTCCACCGAGGTCGACGACGCGTTTTACGCGCAGACCGACGCCGCCCGCGCCTCGCTCGCCGTGGGGCTGCACGTCGTGCCCGACGTGAGCGACGGCGGCTCGCTCGCGGCCGACCACCGCATGGTGGCGGCCGGGTACGACCCCGGCCTGCTCGCCTACCGCACCGAGGGCGACAGCGCGTCTGTCGACCGCGTCTGGACGGTCAACTCGACCGTCGACGGCCACACCCACGCAGCCAACATCCTGACGAGGGTCGGCGCCTGCGCCAGCTGGAACACGGCCAGCCTCTTCGTCATCGACGCGCTGCTCGCCTGCAACGGCACCGGAGACGCGTGCCCGTTCGAGACCGACGTCGGCGGCGTGCAGTACAAGCCGGCCGTCAACGCCAGGAACTGGACGCTCTAAGGCACCTCTTCGGAATCGAGGAGAGGAAGGCCGGAGGACGGAAATGGCGAGACGGACGGACGCGAGAGGCTCGCCAGAGGCGCGACGCCGACGCGTTGGCGGCCAAGGCCCGCTGCACAGCGGGCCGAGGTGGCGCAGACATGGACGCTCGCTGCAGGGAAAGCTGACGCCTGAGCGGCGCTCGCGGCTGCATCTGTTTCCGCAGAAACGTTTTGTATTGCGTGCCGTTCCCTGTGCCATGTCCCCAGATTCCCCCCCCCCCCCTTTCTGACAGCCTTTCTCCGCCTCCATCGACTCCCCCGGCCCTCTGACCGCCACGGGCGCGCAAGCGTACCCCGCCACACCCTTCCATCACGCTTCGGTAGCCTATTGCTCGCCGGAAGCTCTTGATTTGTCCCCTCCGCGCGCGCACGCCGCGCCGCATGCCCTTTCCGCCGCGGCCGCCCCGCAACCGCCCCTTTGGGCGGCGCCAGGGCGGTTCCGGCCCGCTGTCGTCGCCAAACGTGGCCGCCAGGCCGTCTATTCTTTCCCTCGCGATTGTCGCGCTTCAAGCGTCTCCGATCGGCGGCAGCCACGCACCGCGAAGCGCGCGGCTGAAGCGCTGCCGTGAACGCTCCGCTCGAAGACTGTCAGAGGGGAATGCACGAGGCGCGTGACCGGGGTGTGGGCCGCTCTCGCGAGCGCTCTGGCCGCCTCTGCAGCGTCCATCGGGATTTCGAAACCATATCTTTTCGCATTTTTGCGCGCGGGCTCGAAGAGGTGAGCTTTGCGCCTGCCCACGGAACGCGCCCGACCCGCCAGCGCTCTGCCCCCGCATCTCTCGATGCGGTGGGCGACGGGGGCTAGGGGAAAAACGCAGGTGCCGCTAGTTTCGCCGCCGCTCGGCCTCCACTTGCACAAGCGCAAAGATGCCGGCGTTGTTGCGGCGTCCGCGGCTGCGTTTCCGTCCCGCCGCCCTTTGCCTCCCGTTCCGCGTGAAAAGTGGCTGCAACTTCCGTTTGGGGAGGAAACATGCATCCCCTGAAAACCGGCTCCGCTCGGTTCGCAACGCACGCGGGCGTCTGGTTGCAGAAGATCGCCTGGTCGAAAGATGCATGCAAAGGGCGCTGCATCGGCGAAAGCTGGCGACAGACGGGCGGGACCGGCCCGGGGCGGCGCCGCGGCCTTCATGCCGTCGAGGGGGAGCGAGGACGAGCCTTGGGAGAAGAACGACGTGGCAAGTGGGAGGGGGGGCGGTCGGGCTCGAGGAGAGCGGGACGGTTTGCGCGACGCTCGCGACGCCCACGTCGCACGCGGATGTTCCCGTCACCAGCTCTCGTCGCTCCCCTTTGAGAGCCGCTCGCTGCTGTCGCGGTGTTCGAGCCGGGGCTCGTCGAGCGTGCGGCCGCACGCCACCCGCGCCGACTGGTCGCCGGGCGCCCGACGGCCCTCGACGGTGTCGGCGTGGATGGCGGCGATGGCCTCGTCCTCGTCAAAGGGCGCCTCGCGGTACCGGAAGCAGGAGCAGATGGGGAAGAGGTAGACGACGAGGTTGATGGCCATGATGACGGCGGCCATCCAGTAAAAGTAATCGAGGTGGCCCTCGTTGAGGTTTGCGGCCACCCAGCCCGGACGGCCGTTCGTCCCGGTGGCCTCCCGGACGATGCGGAGGTACATGGTGACCAGGTAGGCGCCGACGCCTTGGCTGAGCGGGGGCATGGCGAGCGCGAGCGAGCGGATGCACTCGGGCGCCTCGGCATGGAAGATGTCGAGCGCGCCGACGTTGGCAAACCCCTCGGCGACGCCCATCAAAAAGTACTGCGGGACGAGCCACCAGAGGGACATCGGGACCGTCGCGACCGAGGGGTCGACGTGCGTGAGGCCGTGGTCGCGCGCGACGCGCAGGCGGACGTGCTCGACGCCGCCGGCGATCAGCATCGAGGGAACGGAGATGGCAAAGCCGATGCCGATGCGCCAGAGGGACGTGATGGGCTTGCCGCCGCGTCGGCGCGCCACCCAGGGATTGAGCCACCTGTCGTAGGCAAATGCTGTGATGATGAGCGCGATGCTGTTGAACGCGAACACAAAGGCGGGCGGCGTCTGCCAGCCGGCAGAGTTGCGGTCGAGCGCCGCGCCCTGCAGGATGAACACCGAGCCGACGATGCCAAAGGACGAGTTGTAGACGCAGAGGGCCGCGAAGACGGGGAAGAGGCGGAAGACGCACTTGAGCTCCTCGACCTCGGTCACCGTCACGAGCCATCCGCGGCGGCCTCGTTTCGACGCCCGCCCCTGGTCGACGGCGTCGCCGGCGTCCGCGTCGCGCTCCCCGGGCGCCGCGACGGCGGCCTTGTCGAGAAAGCCCAGGCCGGGGGTCGACCGCAGCTTTTGCTGCCTCGGGATGGCCGACCAGAAGCCGGGCACCTCGTGGAGCTGCGAGCGGTCCTCGGGCACAGCGCGGCGCCAGTGCGTGGCGGCGGCGCACAGCGTGCGGCCCCACCGCAGAAGCGGCGTGCCGGACGGCTTGGCGCGGTGGTAGATCGGCGTGAAGACGAGGAACACGACGAAGGCAGTCCACACGAAGATGCAGGCCAGGAGGTAGCAGAGAAAGTAGGACACCTCGCTCTGCGCGACCACGAGGCCCCACGAGGCGGCCACGCAGCCCACGCAGACGGCGATGAAGTAGGCGTTGAGGTAGCGCGGGATGAGCGCGCGCTCGTCGGGGTCGTTCTCGTTGAGCTGGTCGCTTCCGAACGGCGTGATGTTGGACCGCACGCCTCCTCCGCCGATCGACGTCAAAAAGGCAAACGCCCAGAAAAAGGACTCTTGGCGCCCGGTGACGGGCCTTCTCTTTGTCGTCTTGAGCGAGGGCACGCCGGCGGAGAGCGGAAAGCCGAGCATGCCGACGGCGTACAGCGCGTACGCGCCGACCAACGTCCAGTACCGCCCGGCGAACGAGTCGGCCACCAGCGCCCCGAGCACCGTCGCGGCGTACGCCGTGCCGTTCCAGAGGCTCACGCGCCCGCTCGCCGCGCTGTTGGACATGCCCATGCGCGTCTTCAGGTAGAGGGGCATGGTCAGCGCGATGCCGAAAAACCCCGCGCGGTCGAGCGGGATGAACGCGAGCACCGGCACGCACCGCAAAAAGGGGCGGCGCGAGAACGGTCCGGCGACCGCGCTCAAGCGCTTGCGCCCTCCCTGCGAGCCCTTGGGCGGCGCAGGAGTCGCCAAGGCGCCCGAGGGCGCACCACGCTCCTCTCCGAGCGCATCTGCGCTCTTTTCGAAGATCGGGTCGGCGTGCGCAAAGCTCGCGACGCGGACGTCAACGCCGCCGTCCCGGTCTTCCGGTGCGGCGTTTTCAGGCGCGCTGGCGGGAGGCATGTCGCCGAGCGAAGCGCGTCGCGTAGAGGCTCGCTCCCGGCGCGGACCGTGCGGTGGAACTCGAGCGCCTGATGACGCAACGTAGCCTTTGTGGCGACCTCGCGGACGCCGAGGCCACCAGCGCGCGCGCGCGCGTCGGCGAAGAGGGGAGAGGGGAGAGGGCCGAAACGCAACAGCGCAGGAATGTGCCAGATCGACCGGCCCGCGCCGGGCCGCGCGCGTCTGCGCGACCGATATCCGCCACCGCACCTTTCGGCGAAGAAGCACGGTCGTGCAGTCGCACTCCTCCAGCGATCGCGCCGGCACGCGGAGCGATCGTGCGTTCCCCGGCCGCCAGCTTGTCGAGTCTGTCGCGGGCGGCTCTGGTCGCCTGCCACGTGGGCAGCTGCGAAGAACGCGCCGCGCCACAGCCGGCCCCGCCGGCCGTCGACAGCTGCGCGAGAGGCGAGCACCGCGCGTCTCGGGCGCACGATTGGCAAAAAGCAATTTGGCGCCGCGAGCGGTGTGCCCGAGATTGGTGCTGCACCTTTGGCGACCGGGCGGCGCGCGGCGCCCTACGCGATCTGCGCGGCGGTGCGGCGTCGAGGCGGCCGCGTTCGCACAGGCGCGTCTCAGGCGACCGCGCGGGGCTCCGGCACACCGGTCCGATGACATGCACCGTGAAGATCGGACGCTGCGAGCGATCGTGCGATTTGCCGTCGCGGCCGCTCGCAGCCCCCGCGACTTCTCATATCCCCCCCCCCCCCCCACACACACACACGCTCTAGGGTTGCGAAAGAGAGCTGCACGCAGAGCGCCGCTTAGTTTCGCCGACGGCCGCCTGCTTCCCGTAGATTCTATGAGCAATCTCTGCCGAGCAACGGTGCCAATCTCCGGAAGATCGCTCGAGCGGGCACGTTCGGGCGGCGGCCAGCCGAGAGCCCAAAGCAAGCGGTGGTGCAGCGACAGGCTCGTCGGTCTTTTGACGCAAGCGCGGCCGGCGCCGCGATCGCTCGCGAGCCGATCAAGAATGATTGGGTCCGAAGAGAGAGCTCGTCCACGACTTTGTCTCCCTTCCGCCCCCAAAGTGCGGCGTTGCGCCCTCTTTCCCTCCCGTTGTCGTTTGAGCGGTCGTTTCGACCGCCGCCAGATAGTCGCCCTGGTCTTTTTTGTTCGCTCCTGGTTCTGCCTCGCGTCCTGGAGAGCGATGATCGGTCGCCACACACAGCTCCACCAGTTCGTGCTTCGTCGAGCCGCACCCGAGAGGTTTGTCGGCGCGAAGGCGCCCTCGGCGTCGGGGGCAAGGGGCAGGGGCAGGCGCGACGCCGGGCAGGTTTGCCGACCGCCCGCACTCGCCCTTGAGCTTTTCAGCCCGCCCCGATGGATGTCCAGCCGAGTGCCGAGCGGTCGGTGGAGCCTCCTCTTGCTGGAGCCCGCCTCGCGCGTGGACGGCGTCACCCCGGCGCTTGGTGGCCGTGGGAGCGCCTCTTGGCATCCCCGGCGACTTTGGGGGCGTCCGTCCACCTCGACCTGGTCGCGGCTAGGGGAAAAGGCGGGGCGGGCGCACGCGCGGCGGAGCGCGGCCTCTGCGCTTCTGTGCACCGTTGCGCATCAAATTACTCCTCCTTTCGAAATTGGCGGTTTGCAGCGGCGCGGTGCGGGAAAATGGGCGGCGCTCGCGTCGTTCCCCTGCCATGCACAAGAGGGGGAGACGAGCGCGCGCCGCGGACAGCGCGGCGAGCGTCAGATCGCGCGCATCGGGCACCAAAGCAATTTCCTCTGTGTCGCTGCGCTCGACTCGCGATCCGCGGGGTCTCGTTCGATCGAGCCTGCGCGGCTTCCGGGAGCGGCGGAGGCTGCTTCCCTTCGTGGCCGCCGGACGCGGGACGGCGTCCGCGTCAACCCAAACCGGACCCGGTCCGAAGCGTCCGCGAGCGCAAACGGAGCCGCGCGGAAGCGTGCGTTAACGCCGTGGCTTCCGGTCTTTTCGGGGAGAATTTTCATCGCGGTGGCAGTGTCGCGGCGGCGTCGCGCGCAGCGATCTTTGCGCCCTCTTTTCGTCGGAACCTTCACCCGCGCGGTCGCACGAAGCGGCGGCGCAGAGGGGAGGGGGAGCGAAGCGCGGACGGTGCAGACGGCGGCGCAGCGGCGCGCGTGCCGTCCATCGGGTCGGACCTCTGGGAAACGTTCGGAACGCTCGACGTGCTCGGCTCAGCCTGCGATCGAATCGATCGTGACGCGTCCGGAGGGGCACGAGCGCGAGGCGACGTGTGCGGCCCCGGGGGGAGCTTACGCGTTGCGCTCCTCCCTTTCTTCTTCCCCCCCCGCGTCCGCGCGGGTTGAAAACTCGGGCCCCGGCGCCCTCTCCCGCACTTGCGCCACACGATTGTATTCTTTCGTGGGTTTTCCCTCGTCGAAAGGGTGTTTCCTTCGCCGCAGCGCGGCGTCTCGAGCTTTGTTTCGGTGCGCGCGTTCGACCTCCCGGTTCGTCCCCCCTCTTCGTCGCATCGCTCCCCTCTCCATCCGTCCCCCCGCGATGCGCGCGTCTCTGTCCACGCGCGCCATCGCGCCGTTTGGCGTCGCTTTGGTGCTTGCCGCGGCGACCTCCGGCGCGTCCGCCCGGCGCCCGGTGCGCGGCCTGTCCGCGATCACGGCGACCGCGACGAACGCCTCGGAAACCGCGGAATGCCCCAACTTTGAGGCGCTCGCCTCCCAGGCGCTGTGGGCCCCGGCTCCGCTCAACCAGACCGCGCAGTGGTCGTCTGCCACCACGTCTGCGGTCGCGTCGGCCTTTTCCGTTTCTACCTCGACGGCCAGCGCGACAGCGTCCGATTACCACACTCTGACCCAAAAGGCGGCGAGCCAGGACTCTGATGCTGGATCTTTGGCCGAGCAGTGGGCGAACGGGGCTGACTGGGTGAGCTCTGTCGACACCACGGTGTTCTTCAACATTAGCGGAGGCGACGCAGGCGCGTTCACCATGCTGAACTGCCTCAGGCACGCGACCTCTGCCGGTTCCTCCAGTTCGACCATTTCCACGTTCCTCGGCTTGCTGGCCATGTCTCCTCTGCGCAAATACTTGTGGATCCCGACGGCGAGCTTTTTCGTTCCGTCTGACGCCGCCTTCAACGAGCTGCTCCAGAGCCTGGGCGGCTCGGCCGCCGCCAGCAACGGCTCTTCGTTCGTCGCCGCCGCCAACGCGTCCACGGCCTCGGCGCTGGTGGCAATGCACCTCGTCCCGGACTCTATGCTGAGCGGCTCGTTCGACGATGGCCCTCGTCTGGCCATGACCGGCTACGACGCCGCCACGCTCCAGTACAGCATCGATGGCTCGGGAACGTACCCGTCGCCGGTCAACACGACGCTGGACGGCCACGTGCACGTCTCGCAGGTTGTGCGCAAGATTTCCGACTGCTCGTACTTTTCGACCGCCAACATCTACCAGGTGTCCAAGGTGCTGGCGTGCAACGGCACCGGCGACGCGTGCCCACTTTCCAAGTCGGTCATGAGTCTGCAGTACCGTCCGGCTGCCAACTCGTACGCGTGGGCCTCGTGATGGGACCTTTGACGGGCTTGCGGGCAATGCGCCGGCAACCCGTAGGTAACCCCCGTAGGATTGGGGGGGGAAGCTAAGGCGAGAGCGCGCCAACCTCGTCGATTCGTCTTTCGTCCCCCGCGCGTAACAACTGTTTCGATTTGGTTTGCCTTTTCCGTGCGCCCCACGTCAGCCCAGGGCAATTTTCTTATTCCGTCTCGAAGTGTCTCACGAGGCGCTCCCCCGTTGCATGCGAGGCCGCCTTTCTCGGCCCTGAAATGGGCCCGAGGTGTAACCGCGCGGCATTTAGATGACAGTTTGCTGACGCCGCGACGACCGGCGCGAGGCAGGAGCGGTCGGGCGCGTCGTTCGGCCGGGCGGGGCAGGGGGTGCGTCTCCGGCGGCGAGGGAGCGAGGCACGGCTCGAAAGGCGGGCGGTCGAGAGGAGCTGGACGGAGTCGGGGCTTCCTGCCGCCGAACGGCGTCTGAACGCCGTCATGGACGAGCCGCGTCACCGTCTCCCTCAGGAGGAGTCCTTTTGG
>PGFX01004023.1:0-10246 GCA_003612995.1 Prototheca bovis | reverse complement strand
GACGCCCGACTCGGCGAGCGGGCACCCGCCCCGCCCCGCCCCGCCCCGCCTCGCCCGCTCGAGACGCGCGGGAGGGGGCGGTGCGCGTCGACCCAGCGCCTCGCCCAATCCCCTCGCGACCACCCGCGTCGCCGCGAGATGCGAGGCGGAGGCGCGTGCGGCGCGCCGACCGGGGCGACGCGGATCCGGCGACTCGCCCGGCCCGAGCGCCGAGGGTGAGCGCCCCCGGCCCCTCCCCCCCGGCCGTCCGGCCGACATGCGGGGCCGGACCCGCTCCGCGCGACGCGCGCCGCCCGTGCTCCGAGCGGCGCTTCCGCCGCCCACGCGCCTGCTGCCGCTGGGCGAGGCGGCGCGCCGCCTGGCGCTCTCGGTGCCCGGGACGCGCGCGATCGCGGCCTCGATCGACCGAGGCGCGGACGAGAGCGACGCAGAGTACCGCCGGCTCGTCCGGACGACCTGGGTGGCCTTTCAGGGGCCCATCGGGGCCGAGGGAAGAGGCAAAGGGGGGGCGGTCGGGAGGGAGCAGGAAAAGGCGGGATCGGGAGCGAGCGGCGATCCCGCGTGCGCATCGCGCCATTGCACCGCTCTGCGCGACGACTCGCCGCCGCCGGGCCGCGCGACCCCCGCCGCTCCCCCGCGCGCGCCGCGCCCGGCCGCCCCTCCTCGCCGCCTGTGCGTGCCCGCTTCCTCCACCGCACACTGCTCCTCGCCCCTCCCCGAGCTGCTCCTCGCCGCGCTCTCGCAGTCGTTCCGCGGCTCGAGCAGGGGTGACGACGTCATCGCCGCGGGCGTGGCGGGGGGCGGCTGGGGCGCGCGGGCCGCCCCGGAGGGAGGGGTGCCGCCGGGGTGCCTCCCGCTGGAGGGCCTCCCGGGCGCCCGCTTCCTCCCGGCCTGCTCGACGCTCCCCGAGCTCGCCTCGCCGGCGTGGGGCGCCCTGCACCGTCGCGTCGGCGACGCGATCCTCCTCGCGCTGCTGACGAAGAGCAGAGGCGTCTTCGTTGCCGTGCGCAAGGAGGGGGAGAGGCCCATGGGGAGGGCAGCCGCTCCGTTTGCCCCGCCGGGGAGGCCAGAGGGGAGGGGGAAGGTCGTGCGGCCCCCCTCGCCGGGGAGGTCCGAAGGGGGGGAGCAGGGCGTCCGGTCCCCCCCGCAGGGGAGGTCCGAAGGGGGGGAGCAGGGCGTCGAGGCCCCAGGGCCCTCTCCCGCGCCTCGTCCCTCGTCTCTCGCTTCCGGAAGCTCTCTTCCGGACTGGGCGGGGTTCGACTTTGTGCAGGTGGCCGGACCGCCGGTCGGCGGGCCGGCCTGGAAGGCCGAGCGCGCGCGCGGAAAGAGAGACGGGGAAGAGGGCGCGGGGAGAAACGGGGCAGGGAGCGCCGGGGGGCGGAAGAGGACGAGGGCCGGCGGGGACGAGTCGCCCCGCGGCCCCGCGCGGCCCTCGAAGCGCCCCTCCGGTGGTCATGCGCGCCGCTCATCCGATTCCTCCGCCGATGCGTCGACGCCGAACGCCTCCCTGCCGTCGCCGCCCCGCGCCGCTCCTCTGCCCCGCCCCGGCCACCTCCCGTCCCTCCCGGCGTGCCTCGCGCCTCCGGCCGCCGTCTCGATCCCGCGCCTGCCACCGGGCACGGCGACCGGTTTCTGCCGCCTCCCGGGCCTGCCCGCGCGCCACCCGCTCAGCAAGGCGGCGAAAGACCCTGCAAAAGGCGCCAGAGAGCTGTGGCGCGCCGTCTTCGCGGCGGGAGACCGAGCCCAGCCGAGGCGGCCAGGGGCGGGCGGGGGAGAGCACGTTCCGAAATGGGGCCGCGCCGCGCTGGGCTCCCTGGAGCAGATGGCCCGAAGGCACCGCCACGCGTCGTACGGAAGTCTGCTGGAGCGCATCTGCCCGCTGCCCCCCGCGCTCGGTATCGAGGCGAGAGGCGGCGGAGAGCGGAGCGGAGCGGAGGAGCGGTGGGGCGTCGAAAGGAGGGGCAGAGAGCGAGACGGGGCGGAAATGCTTCGGGGCGTTGAGGAAGGGGAAAGAGAGGCGCCAGCAACGGCCAGAAGATGCTCCAGCGGTGGAGCGGACCGGGGTGAGAGGCGGGATGAGAACAGCGACGCATTGGAGGCGCTCCGTCGCCTTCGCGACGCCGGCTTTCGGCGGCTGGCGGCGCTGTCGGATCCTCGGCCTCCCCGAGCGCAGCCATGGGGCGACGCACCCCAGGGTCGTCCGGGCGGCGCACGTCCGCTACCCCCAGACCGTCCAGGCAGCGGACGTCCTCAGCCTCCGTCCCTTCTGGCTCAGCTGCCGCGCGAGCTCTTCCTCCCCGGCGGACTGCTCGAGCTCGCCCGCGCGGAGGGGGAAAACGCCGAGCCGCCGAGCTCCGTGTCCGACGTCGACGATTCCCTCGACCTGCAGGTGCCTTTGCCTCCCTCTTCCGGGCTCGACTCGCGCTCCTCTCCGCCGCCCTTTTTCGTGCCCGAGTCGCAGCCCTCTTCGCCGCTCGCCTCTTCCCTTTCCGCCTCCGCGTCCGCCTTCTCCCAGCCCCTGGCGCGCTCGGCGGTTCCGCCCGCGCGCGTGGCTGCGTTCGCCTGGGCGGCCGTCCGGGCGGCCGTCCCGGCCTCTCTCCGGGCGGGGGGGCACGCGCCCTCCCAGCGCCGCCTGCGGGCGCTGGTGGCGCGGGCCGCGACGCTGCCGTGCTACGAGAAGATGTCGGGACGCGACATCCTGCGCGGCATCTCGATCGTCAAGGCATTTCCGGGGCTGTTTCGGAGATGCGGTGGCGAGAGGGAGAGCGGTGGAGGGGACGGCAATGGGAGGGGCGAGGAGGGGGCGGCGGAACCGGCGGGCAGCACCGAGGCGAACGCGGATCGAGAGGGATCGACGCGGAGCAAGGGGCGCAGGAGGCGTCAGAGGGAGAAGAAGCACGCCGAACAGCTCCCGAAACGGTCGCACCCGCAACCCGGCACCACCCTTCACCTTTCCGACGACGCCCCCTTCACCTCCGCCCCTCCCCGTCCCCTTTCCGCCGACGCCCCCTTCACCTCCGCCCCTCCCCGTCCCCTTCCCCCCGCCGCCTCTCGTCCTTCCGCCGCCGACCCTCATCTTTCCACTGCCGCCCTCCTCTCCGCCGCCGACCCTCATCTTTCCACTGCCGCCCTCCTCTCCGCCGCCGACCCTCATCTTTCCAGCGCCTCCCCCCTCTCCCCGGCCGCCCCCCTCTTCCCCTCTCTACCGTTTGCGCTGTCGCAGCGCGTCGCGACGGCGTGGGTGGCGTGGCTGCTGGACGCGTTCGTTCGCCCGTTGGTGCGGCAGTGCTTTCACGTCTCGCACGGCGCCCGTGCGCGCTCCGCGCCCGTGTTTCACCGCTGGAGCGTCTGGAGGGAGCTCGAGAGGGACGCCAGGCAGCTCGCCGAGCGCGAGGGGAGGCTCGTGGACGACGCGGCCGCCGAACGCGAGCGGCGTCTCGTCGCCGGGCGGGGCGCGGCCGAACGAACGTCACGCGGCGCCGGCTCCCTCCTCTCCCCCCCGGCCCACCCCCTTCCTTTGGCGCCGGCCAGGTTCGTCCTGCGCGCGTCGGGGACCGGTCTTCGCCTCGTTGCCGCCCTCGGGTGCGGCCTCAAGGCGGCGGGCAAGGCCGTCCCGCCGGCCGCGCGCCGGCTTCGCGCCCCGGCCGCCGCCCTCGAGGCAGCCCTCCGGGAAGCCCCGGACGCGAGGGGCCACGGCTGCGGCGGCGGCGACGCCTTTTGCCTCTTGAGGGCCGGGATCGGGAGGATACGTGGCGAGAGAGAAAAGGAGGAGGAGACGAGGACGGCGGTGACGGGGGCGGATCGAGGCCGCGGAAGCTGCGCGAAAGAAGCCTCGCGCCCCCCTTTCTCGACCGACGCCTGCCCCTCGACCGTGCCGACCTCTTCCGCATCCCCCGCGTCCCCCGCTCGTTCCCCCGCCTCCCTCTTCGCTGTTCCGACCTACTACGTCGTCTCCATGGACGTGCAAGGCGCCTTTGATCGCCTCAACCGCCCCCTGGCCGTCGATTGCCTGCGCCGCCTCTTCGCAGACGGCAGAGAGATGGCCACCGCCGACTCCGCGCTCTTTCCCTCTTCTTCCCCGTCGTCTTTTCCGCGCACCGTTTCCTTCGATGACCTGTGCAGCGCGCACGCGGGCGGCTGCGGCGACTGGCGGCGGGGCGACGCGGCGCGCCTCGGCGCGAGACTGGTCGGCCTCCGGCCCGATCTCCGGGGAGCGAGGTGGGTCGGCCCCGGGCCCGATCTCCAGGGGGCGGGAGCGTCCGGCCTCCGGCCCGACCGTCCGGGCGCCGCCGCCGCCCCCCCGCCCGCGTCGTGCTTCTCCCGTCGCCTCGCGCTGTCGCTCCCCCCGTCGCCCGCGCCGCGTCTCGTCGTGCCTTCACCGGGCTGTCCGGCGGGCACCGGACGACACCCGCGCGCGGAGACGCTTCGCGCGCTCGAAAGCCACGTCAACCGCGGCGTGCAGCTCCGGCTGCCCTGGGGCTGGGCCCGGCTCGGGGCCGGGGTGGCCCAGGGATCGCCCGTCTCGGGGGCCCTCTGCTCGCTCGTCCTCGGCTGGGCGGAGCGCGGAGCGCTCGGCGAGCAGAGCGCTGAGAGCCGCTGGGATGCGCCGCCGGGCGCAGCTCTGGACCTTTTGCGCGTCCCCCCCACGCAGGCTGCGGATCCAACCTCGCCGAGTCGATCGGGGTCGCCCTGCCCCCTCGCCCCCCTCTCGCGCCCGCCGGCCCCCCGCGCCGGTCTGCTCGTGCGCCACGTCGACGACTACCTGTACGTGACCGCGAGCTTGGAAGACGCGTGCGCGACCGTCGACGCGCTCGATCGCGCGCTGCGCGCCATCGGCATGCCCCTCAACGCCGCCAAGACCCGCGCGAGCTTCGACCTCGGTACCGGCGGCCCCCCCGGTCCTGCGCGCCCGACCGGAGGGCCCGCCCCGCCCGAGACGCGAAAGGGCCCCGACGTTCCGGGCCTCCCCGGGCGCGCCTCCCCGCGCCCTCCCTCTCCGACCCCGTTGCGCTACGTGCCATGGTGCGGGTTGCTGATCGACGCGCGCACGCTCTGCGTGACCGTCGACCGGTCCGAGCTCGCGCTCCTGCCCTCGCTCGGCGCCGCGGTGACCGCCCCGGCCGGACCGCGCCCGGGCCGCGCGACCGCGCGGCGCGCGGGGCTGTACGTGCGCCCCAAGATCGTCCCGGCCGCGCTCGATGGGACGCTCAACGACCCTGAGACGGTCCGCCGCAACGCCTTCGAGGCGCTGCTCGTCGCCGCGGCCAAGACGCGCGCGTGCATCCGGCGGCTCCCCGTGCGGCCGACGCCCGCGGCGGCCGAGCGCCTGGCGCGCGCCGCGGCGGCGGACGCGGCCCGGAGGCTGCGCGCCGCCGCGCGGCCGCGCCTCGTGCTGCCGCGGCGGTCAGACCTCGCGCCGTGCGCGTGCGACCCGGGCCTTTCGGACGTCGAGATCGAGTGGCTCGCGGCCGAAGCCTTTCGCCGCGTGGCCGAGCGCCGGCCGGCGGGGCAGGAGCTCGCCGCGGCCTGGGCGCGCCGGCGCCTCGCGGGCCTCGAGACGCGCATCCGCGCGCGCGCGGCGGACGACCGCGCCGCGGCGCGCGCCGTGCGCCTCTTGCGCGACGCCACAGACCCCTCGCGATCCCCAAACGGCCCGGTGCTCGAGTCGATGCGGTATTGAAGCGAGAATGGAGAAGAGGGCGAGCGAGGGACGAACGAAAAAGGGGGGGCAGGAAGGGGGGGGGGGGGGCTGCGGCTGCGGCTGCTGCTGTTGCTGCTGCCGGGGAAGGGTGAGGGGGCCGGGAGGGTGGAATACAGGGGGCGCTGCAGGGGCAAAGAAAGCGGGCGCCGAGGTCTGGGGCGGAGGACGACGCGAGCATTGAAGGGTTGCGGATTCGGTGCCGCGAGGGAGCGGAGGGGAGGGAGCGACGGGCGGGACGGAGGGACGGGCGCCGCGCCTTCATGGGTGCGGGACTCGCCCTGGGTCGGCGCGCGCGCGGGCTGGCGCTCTCCCGGGCCGGGCGGCGCGCGCCGGGTCGCGGCCCGGCGATCGGCGCGCGCGCGCGGATCCGGGTCTTTTTCCGGGCGGTCGGCGCGCGCGCGCGGATCCGGGTATTTTCCGGGCGGTCGGCGCGCGCGCGTGGGTCCGGGTCTTTTCCGGGCGGTCGGCGCGCGCGCGGATCCGGGTCCCTTTTTGTGCGATCCGTCTAGTCAAAGTCGGAGTCTTCGTCCTCCGAGGTCACCTGGAAGCCTCCCCTGCGGACGCCCGTGGCGGGCGCGCGGCCGGGCGGGCCGGCGCCCGGCTGGCCGGTTCTGCCGACGCCCTCTCCCCGCGGCCTGATGGCGCCGAGGTCGGCGAGGCGGTCTTCGACGCGGGCGGTGGGAAAGTCGGCTGTGCCTCCAAAGTCGTCGAGGCCGACGATGTAGTGCTCGACGCTTCCGTTCTTGACGACGGCGAGCGTCGGGAGCATCCAGAGCTTGAGGCGGTCGGCCAGAAAGGGCGCCTTTTCGGCGTCCACCTTGACGAACAGCGTCTCCAGGTGCAGGGGCGCCAGCCGGCGGACGTGCTCGGTCAGGATCTCGCACGGGCGAGACGACCGCACGAAGAGCGCCACCGCGCGCTCCTCGCCCTTGACGGACGAGAAAAAGCCCTTTTCGTCCACCTCGGTCAGCTCGCCGTGCCCGCGAGCAACCCACTCCTCGCGCTTCTTCGACAGCCTGGAGAGGACAGGGGAGGACAGGGGGACGAGGCGGAGGGGGGGCAAGGGGGGCGGTCAGAGACGAGGCGGAAACGGCAGGGGACTGGTCGGGGAGAGCGCACGGCTCGGGGGGAGAGCGCACGGCTCGGGGGGAGAGCGCACGGCTCGGGGGGAGAGGGCACGGCTCGGGGGGAGAGCGCAGGGCCCAGGGAGAAAGCTTCCGGCCCGGGGAGAGAACTTCCGGCCTAGAATGAGAGCTTCCGGCCAGGGTCACCGCGGAACCTCTTCCCCTCGCGACAGCCGGCGGGCGGACGGTTCGGCCGCCCAGGCGGCTCGGCCTCTGCGCGGTCGTGATCGCCGCCCGCGGCGCCCGCGCCAGTTCGCGCGCCTTTGCGATCGCCTGCGCCTGCACGCGAGCTCGCCCGCGTCCAGCTTCCATCGGCGCGCCGCCCGCGCCGTCCCTGCGCCCCCGCGCGCCGCTTGAGCGCCCAGTCGTCCGGCGCCCCCCGCGCGCCCTCCCCGTCTCCCCTCCCCCTCCCTTTCCGCTCTCCCCCGCGCATACCGCTTGAGCTCTTCCAAGCGCCGTTCGCGCATGCGCTCGATGTCGCCCTCGTCGAGGTTGTCGTAGGCGCTGATTTTTGCGTCCAGCTGGCTCTCGACCTCGTGGGCGGCCTTGAGGACCTGCGACTCCACGGCGCGCTGGATCGCCTGGTTCATCATGGCGTCGTCGCGCGGCGGGGCGATCGGGCGGCCGGCCGGGGCGAGCGCGGGGGGCGGGAGCGGCGCGGGCCGCGCGCAGGGGTCTCGCGACGCGTCCCGGAGCGTGTCCCGTCGAGGATCGAGGTGGGCTGGAACGGAATCTCGCCGGCGCGGCGAGCGGCGAAAAGCCCGGCGAGGGAAGGAGGGGGGGCGAGGGCTGCGCGGCGCGGCGCGGCCCGCGCGCCCGCAGCTGGCGCGCTCGAACGGGCGCGCCGAGACGGAGCCGAAGGAGTGCGGGGGGCGGGGGAGGGGAGGGAAGGGGGGAGCGGGGGAAGGGGGGGGAATCGCTCCGGGGTTTCCATCCCCGCGGGCGAAAGCGCAGCCGGCCCTGCACGACCCCACACCCCGCCCCCCGTTCAGCGTCGCGCGCCGTCCCTCCCATCCGCTCTGTTTCCTCCACCTGCTCTGTCTCTCGAAAATTCGTCACAGCGTTGCGTCGCGCCGTGCGAGCCTCGGCCCCCATTTGCGAGAGCTCCACGCCCTCTGCCCTTTGCTCTTTCCCTCTGCGCTTTCGGGCATCTATCCTCTCCCCACGCGCGTTCGGGCACCTATCCTTTCCCCACGCGCGCTCGGGCATCTCTCCTCCCACTCCGTGCCCTCTGCCCCTCCACTCCGCGCCCCCTGCCCCCCCACTCCGCGCCCTCCGCCCTCCGCCCTCCCCCCCTCCGCCCCCGTGTGCCGTCCGCGCCCAAAGCCCGGGTGCGCGCTCGGAGAGGGGCGGGATCCCCATTGGCGGGGATCCCAGCAGACCCTCTGCCAAAAGCCCCCCCCTCCCCCCCTCGACGACGCGGCGTCGGGGAGGGCTCACGGAGGGGCTCCTTTTCCCCTTGAGAATGTCGTTTCCAGGCGCAAACTCCGGGCGCAAAACCGGGCGCGGACCGCGCACGTGGGGTGGCGGAAGCTCCGAAAAGGGAGAGGCGCAGGGCCGAAGGGATGGTCCCACCCTCCCGCGAGCGCGCTTGGCTCTTCTCTTCTCCCCTTCTCCGAGCGTCCCCTGGGGGTCTCGTTTGCCAGGGCTCTTCTCCATTTCTCCGAGCCTCCCCTGGGGGTCTCGTTTCCCGCGGCTCTTCTCCATTTCTCCGAGCCTCCCCTGGGGGTCTCGTTTCCCGCGGCTGTTCTTTTCTCCCTTTCTTTCCGCGTTAGACGAGCTTGCGGGCAAACTTGCCCGGCGGCGCGGCGACGACGGCGACGTTCTCGGCGCCGTCGCGGTCGTCTCCCGCGAGCATTTCCTCGTGGGTCTTGAGCTGGTCAAAGGCGTTGAAGAGGCAGTGGACGAGGTTGCGCTTGGACCTGGACCCGTGGATCTTGACGCCGGCGTCGTGGATTCCCGCCATTTTCAGGATGGCGGCCACGACCGGGCTGGCGACGATGCCCTGTCCGGCGGACTTTGGGTAGAGCGTCACGCGCACCTGGCCGTGCTTGGCGCGCACCTCGTGCGGCACCGTGTGCTCGTTGTAGCGCGGCACCGCGAACAGGTTGCGGCACGCGCGCTGCTGCGCCTTGCGCACGGCCAGGGGGAGCTCGGCGGACTTGCCCTGCCCGTACCCCAGCACGCCGTTGCCGTTGCCCACCACCACCAGCGCCGAGAAGCGCATCGTCTTCCCGTTCGCCGTCACCTTGCTCGTCCGGGCGGCGTCCACCACGCGCATGCGCAGCGAGTCGTCCGCGACCAGACCCGCGGCCAGCTCGCGCCACTCCGCGCCGGCCTCGGGAACCGCATCCAGGATGCGACCGCCCAGCAGCTCCTGCAGCACGACCCGACGAGAACCCCGAGACAGGCCGCGAAGGGAAGCGTCCACGCGCTCGCGCTCCGATGACGTCAGCTCGTCGCCAGAAGACGGCGATGACACCAACGCAGAAGACGCGTCTGACGCAGCAGACGACGACGACGGAGAACGACCGCCGCGACCGCCCGCACTGCCGCCGACGCCGCCGCCGCCGACGACGCGGGCGGCCCCGGCGGCCTCCTCCGCAGCGTCCACCACCTCCACGCGGCGGATGAGACGGGGGTCCATGCGCGCGACCGCAGCCTCCAGCTCCTCGAACGAACGAAGAGTCACCACCTCCTCCGAAGACGACGATCCGACGGACGACGAAGACGAAGACGAAGACGACCCGGCGGCGGCGGCCGAGGAGGAAGCAGAAGACGCCGCGGCGCCGTCGACGGGAGGGGTCGCGCCGCCCGCCGAAGAGGACGAAAAGAGACGCGACGAAGAAGAAGCCGGCGCGCACGCAAGCGAAGAAATGCACACGCGCGACACCGCAGACGGAACCGACGCAGACGCACACGCGCGAGACGCCAGCGCGCCGCGCAGAGCGGCCAGCGCGCCGCGACGCATCGCCGAGGCCATGCGAACGAGACCGCGCGAAAGCGGGCGAGGAAAGAAAAAGATCCCCGCGACCAAGGGACCACGCAGCGTGGGAAGGCGCCGCGAGGAGATCGGACGCCCCGATCGAACGCAAAGAGGACCGGACGACGCCTCGCGCGGAGACGTCGAGCACGGCCCGCGCGCCGAGCCCGAGCGACCCGCGACCGGACGGGCGGAGGAGGGGGACAGGGCGGTGGGCGGTGGGCAGGGGAGGAGAGAGGCGGGGGGAGGGCGGAAGGGGGCAGGAGGGGGGGGGGGGGGGGGGAGGGCGGAAGGGGGCAGGAGAGGTGGGGAACGAGGGGAGCGTTCGAGGGGGGGCGGAGCGGGCCAGGATAGGCCTCGGGAGAGGCGCCTTTTTGTCTCTTCCGTTTCCTTCCAGTCGTCCGCTCCTCCCCCCCCCCCCCCCCCCCCCCCCCCCCC